>BSBK01015347.1:2500-25000 GCA_027943335.1 Chamaecyparis obtusa
CAAGTGTTCTGCAAAATCCTCAGCTTCAGCACTACCTATTTCTCCTTTATCTATCTTTCTCAATTCAGATGCATTTCTTGAACTACTTCCATATACAATCTGGAATGGTGATTTACCAGTACTCCTATTGACAGAATTATTGTATGCAAATTCCGCTTGTGGTAAAATCAAATCCCATCCTGTTGGCTTATCTCCAACCAAACATCTCAACAAATTTCCCAAACTTCTATTCACCACCTCTGTGTGTCCATCAGTATGTGGATGATGTGATGAACTGAACTTCAAATCTGTCTTCAACTTCTTCCATAATGTACACCAGAAATATCCAACAAACTTAGTGTCCCGATCTGAAACTATGGTCTTTGGAAAACCATGTAGTCTAACTACTTCTCTGAAAAACAATTCTACTACATGAACAGCATCATTAGTCTTCTTGCAGGGAATAAAATGTGCCATCTTTGAAAATCTGTCAACCACTACAAAAATTGAGTCATGTCCCCGCTGAGTCGTCGGTAAACCAAGAACAAAGTCCATGCTGATATCCTCCCAAGGCTTCTCTGGTACAGGTAATGGTTGATACAACCTTGTATTCTGCTTCACTCCTTTCACCATCTGACATACTCTGCAACTCTTTACAAACTTCTTCACATCTTGGTGCAATTGTGACCAATAATAATTCTCACTAACCAAAGCAAGGGTTTTATCACGACCAAAATGTCCAGCCAATCTTCTGCTATGCTTCTCCTTGATGAGATTCTCCCTCATAGAAATTCGTGGAATGCACAACTAACTCCATCTGAATAGCATATCATCCTGGATGATGAAATCCAACCATTTTTTCCTGTCTAGAGTAACAGGTTCTGTACAAGCTTTCCAAGCTTCACCAAAATCAGGATCCTTTGGATATAAATTCTTGAGTTCCTTGAACCCAACCACTTCAATCTGCATTTTTGTCAGCAATAGTTGCCTTCTACTAAGAGCATCTGCAACCCTATTAGACCTTCCACTCCTGTGTTTCAAAACAAATGTATAGCTCTGCAAAAACTCAACCCATTTCAAATACCTTTGATTCAATTTTTCTTGACTATTCAAATATTGCAAAGCTTGATGATCAGTATACAAAACAAACTCCTTAGGAAGTAGATAATGTCTCCACTTCTTCAATGCTTGAACTATAACATAAAATTCTTGATCATAAACAGAATATTTCCTTTTGGCATCATTTAACTTCTCACTGAAATAAGCAACAGGTTTACCTTCTTGGCTCATAACAGCTCCTATTGCAGTACCACTAACATCACAATCTACTTGAAACACCTTATTAAAATCTGGAAGTGCTAAAACGGGTTGTTCTATAACTTTTTGTTTCAACAATTGAAAACTCTTTTCTGCCCCATTAGTCCACTTAAACTCTTTTCTATCCCCTCTCATTGTTTCAGTCAAGGGTCCACAAATACTGCTAAAATTTCTGATAAACTTTCTGTAAAAGCTAGCTAGACCATGAAAAGATCTTACCTCAGTAGCACTCCTTGGAGTAGGCCATTCAAGGATAGCCTGTACCTTCTCTGGGTCCATTTTTAGACCTTTTGCTGAAACTACAAATCCCAAATACACTAACTCTTTCTTCACAAAACTGCACTTGTTCAAATTAATCAACAATTTCTCTTCTCTCAACTTCTCAAATACCATACGAATATGCATCATATGCTCATCCAATGTCTTACTAAAGATCAAAATATCATCTAAGTAAACAATGACAAACTTACCCAGAAATTCTTTCAGAACCTCATTCATGAGCCGCATGAAAGTGCTCGGTGCATTGGTTAGCCCAAAAGGCATGACTAACCACTCATACAGTCCTTCCTTTGTCTTGAAGGCAGTCTTCCATTCGTCTCCTTCTCTGATCTGAATCTGATGATATCCACTCTTCAGATCTATCTTTGAGAAATACACAGCTCCACTCAAACAGTCCATAATATCATCCATTCGTGGCAATGAAAACCTGTACTTGATTGTGATCTTGTTTATTGCCCTAGAATCTGTACACATCCTCCATTCTCCATTCTTCTTTGGTGCTAATACCGCTGGTATAGTACAGGGACTCAGACTCTCTCAAATCAATCCTTTTTGTAGCAACTCATGTACTTGTCTGTTCAACTCCTTACTTTCTGTAGGTGTCATTCTATGTGCTGCCTTATTTGGTAAACTCACTCCTGGGATCAAGTCCATCTGATGACTGATCTTCCTGACTTGTGGTAATCCATCAGGCATGTTATCGGATACAATATCATGAAACTCATTCAACAAATCTGCAACTTCTACAGGAACATCTTCTACTTCCTCTTTACCAACTTTTGGAATTAAAGAAAAACATACATGCTCATACCTCATACCATCTAGAAAACTTCTTCCATCAACAAAAGTTATCCTTGCATTACCACATACCTTTTCTTCGGTCTCTTTCAATGGTTTTAGCTTATGTCACACTCCATCCTTTGTCAGGGAATAGGTATTCACACGACCATCATGTACAGCGCATCTGTCAAACTGCCATGGTCTACCTAACAACATATGACATGCATTCATAGAGATGATATCATATAGTACCTCATCTTGGTACCCACCGATCTTGAACTTTACCAGGCACTGTTCACTGACCATGACCTTGTGGTCATCCTGCACCCAGGCAATCCGATATGGATGTGGGTGTTTCTATCTCTTGAGCTTCAACTTTGTCACCATCTCTTCTGACACCAAATTGTCAGTGCTTCCACTATCGATAATCACATCACAGCATTTTCCCTCACACTTGCATCTAGTGGAAACAGACTCCTCCTTTGCTCAGGTTCATTCTCACCACTCAACAGGACTCTTCTGTTAATCAACATTTCTCCTCTCTCAGCATCTTCAAAATTTGATGATTTGGCATCTTCATCTATATGTGCAACTCTAGCCTGGCCTTCATTTCTCCTGTCTGTTCTACCTTGGCGCTGAGGACATTCAAATGCCCTATGACCTTCTTCTCCACAGTGAAAACATGTTCCACGGAAGCCACCTCTTCCAGATCCTTGTCCTCTTCCTCTTCCTCTCTGATCTCTATTATTCTGATCCTGGAAGCGATTGGAATTATTTCCGCATTGATTCTGACTGCTACTGGCCTCATCCTTCTTTTTCAGATCTTCATTTCGGCCACCATATGACCGTCCACCAGATCATCCACCGTGACCTCTTCCATTTTGTCTGCTCTCAAACTTCTTGTTCAACTTTTCCTCTACTTTTAGGGCAAACTAGTATGCCTCTTCAATACTGTTCATTCGAACCAGATTCAACTCCTCCTGAATGCTTGGCCTTAACCCATTAAGGTATCAGGAAACTTTCTCTTTATCAGCTTCTGCATGGCCTGTTCTGATGAGAAGTCGATAGAACTCCTCTGTATACTCCTGAACAGATCTTCCTGCTTGCTTCAAACTTTGCATTTTCTTCAGAAGGTTAAGCTCATAATCAACAAGAATGAACTGTCGCTTCAATTTATCCACCATCCGATCCCATCTTGTGATTTTCTCCTTTCCCCTTCTATTTCGCTCTAACTGAATCTCTTGCCACCATATCTTCGCATGACCTTTCAGTCTGGCCTTCGCAAATTTGACCCTATCAGGATCCTCAACATCTTCATACTCAAAATATTCTTCACATTCATTGATCTAGTCGATCAATTCCTCTGGGTTAAGATTTCCAGAAAATGTAGGAAGCTCAATCTTAGGTCTTTTCCCAATCTTGGAAATCGCCCAAAAAAGTCTTTCTTCCTCCTGGTTCACAATTTCAACTTCTCCTTCTTGATATTTTTCTTCGGCTTCATCCTCGCTTTCATCTCTGACATTAAAATTCATTCCTCTGTGAATCTCTTCTTGCAATGCTCACACTTGTCTCTGCAGCTCTCTAACCTCAGGTGTCACAGCACCAGCTCTTCCACCACGTTCTCTTCGTGGAGGCATTTTTGCGATGCGCACTGAAACCCTTACCACGGTCCTGGTGCAAACTACCTCACAGTCGGTGATCTGTTTACACACTCAAGAAAACCTGCTCTAATACCACTTGATGAAGGCTGCTCCCCTTAATACCACAAACACATAACAGAAATAGAGAAACAACAAGAGCAATATGCAAGAACAGAAAATTGGCTTCTTATTATCTCCGCAAATGTGGAATTACAAACTTTTAGAATTGCAATATGCAAAGCCACATGGGCATTCCCTTACAATATTCTGTAGGATAAAGCCTCGAACTATTACCCAGATCTACTACCTAGAACTATTCTGAACTGCCTAAGACAATAATACAGCCTTCATTATATAGGCAATTTTCCACTGCCTGAGAAGGTTCCAGAATTTTAGCCAATAAGGCCGACCAAACTTAGAATTATTTTATTTTACATTTTATTACATCATAGTCGACTCAAGATAACCTTTGAAACCCGAACAGAAATTTTGAAGAAAATTATTTTTCATCATTTCAGGTGGCCCAACTTTCGAAGACCATAAGTCATCACCAGTTGACCCGACCGGCTATTATAACCCCATTTCAGAAATGCCACGAAGCGCTCTACAGGCTTTATTGGCGCAAGCACCCATCACCCAAATTTTTGACCTCATCTGGGGCCTCTAAAGCCTTCAAAACTGAGTTCAAAGTTTCTGTACCCTGCTGCCAATACCGAAAATCTTTAATATCTTCCAATATACACTTGATCTGGCAATGAAACTTTACTGGTAGACTTATATGACCAAAATGAACCTCCAAGAAAGAAATCAGATCATTCTGAGCACATACAAAAATTACCAAAAATAGTAACTTTCCATAAATAGCAGCTCTGCACAAAGTAGCCCTTATTGAATACAAAAATAGAAATATTTTTTTTGGGTGATGCAAGATTGCTCTTACACCCAGGATGCTCCTGCATCACACACACACACAGATATATATATATATATATATATATATATATATATATATATATATATATATATATATATATATATATATATATATATATATATATATATATATATATATATATATATATATATATATATATATATATATATATATATATATATATATATATATATATATATATACACACATATTGTTGGCATTAAGCATGATTGTCATTAGTGACAACACTTATTCTGAACAGTGCATACCAAGCAAAATAGTACATACCGAGTAGAGCAGAGCTTACCGAGCAGAACAGTGCATACCGAGCTCACAAAGTTTCATAGTGTTTACCGAGTGCTACACGGTTAAATAGGAAATTTAGTTTCTACTGAGTAACACTTTGTCTACCGAGTCTCCAATATTTACCGAGTTTGAAACTATGACCGAGTGGTTAGTATGGACCGAGCTTCCACTTCTACCGAGTGCATGATGATGCTGAGTAATGCAGTGGACACCCAGTATCAGAAAGTCACCAAGTTAGTTTGCAGTAACTGTGTAACTATATTTAGGCCCACTCAGTAATATTTGTGTTTACTTGTTTAAGAGGCGACTTTGTAATTGTTTTGGAATTGACTTAGATTGATATATAAACAATGTTTTATGTCATATCCAAAAAGAAAGATATAGAGAAATATAAAAAAAGGAGAGAAAGGAAGAGATAAGCGAATTACAAATGGCTACAGCAGTGTAAGAAGTAGCAAAGATCTATCCATCATAGAAGGTGATCAGTACATCAAAGAATCTCAATTAGCAAGTACAGTTGCAAGTAAAAGATCTATTGTTTCATCCTAATAGGTGAATCAACTTGAAATCCTTTAACTGGGTAGACTTAACAGTCTTTGTAAAAATCTCTTAACCCAGTGCATACTTCATTGTATGTTTGTAAAACCTCTAACAAGGTGGACCTAGCAGTCTTTATTGCTCCTAACAGGGTAGATCATCATAAGTGATCATTGTAAACCTTAACCTGTAAACTTTATACTGTAGTATTGAATTTTTGTGGGTATCATCCCCACCCCAGTTTTACTTTCTACTTGGAAGGTTTTTGGGTCACCAAATCTCTATGTTCTAAGTGTTATTAATATTTTATTCTTTCTGTTACTCATGCATGCAATCAGATTATCAATCTAATATTATTAGGATCTGAATCTATTAAAAGTTTTGAAGTTACTGATTCACCCCTCCCCTCTCAGTAACTTAGATAGTCTTGAATATTTCCAACAATTGGTATCAGAGCTCAGTGGATCTTAGAATAAAGTTTGATAGCTTGAGAAAAGATGTAGGACAATGGAGATATTCAGACTGATCAAAGTAATTGAGAATGAAAGGCTAGATCTGGAAATGGCCATAACTCAACTCAAAGAAGCAAGAGAGCATCTTTCCCTTTCCCTAAAAAGAAGGAACTTGCAAATCAGATCAATGACCACCAGTATGTTGAAGAAAAGATTGAAGACTTTTTCCCTTCAAGCAGCTCAAATGAAGCAAACAATGCAATCAAAGAACTTCTAGAAAAGAGTGGATCTCTGAAAGAAGAAGTGAGAAAATTGAAAAGAGAACAGGAAATTCAGTCAACAAGATTCTATGAAGTTTTGGAACAAATAAACAAGATGAAAGATGAAATAGATGGAAAGAACAATGAAATCTAGAATAAAAATCTTCAGCTAGAAAATCTTATTGATCAAATCTCCAATGCAAATGAAGAAATCTTGACTCTAAGATCAAAAAATGAAAATATGAGAGAAGAGCTGAGATCTGAAAAGCAAATGAATTTAAGAGTGATGAGTGAGCTAGATGCTGAAAGGCAAATCAATGAGAGAATGTTGAAATCTCAAGAAGATATGAATCAGGTGTATGAACAAAACCTTCATTGGCAAAAAAGAAAAGAAGGACTTGGATACAAAGAGGAAGGTGAATCCTCCAAACAAAGTACTCAAAAGAATCAGAAACCTACCTGTAATCACTGTGACAAAATTGGTCATACTTCAAACAAATGTTGGAGCAATGGAAAAGAAAAATTTAATGGAAAATGTTACAATTGCAATTAGCTTGGTCATAAAGCAAATGAATGCAAAGAGAAACCAAGATTTAAAGGCATATGTCACAAATGTAGCAAACAAGGTCATAAGGCATCAGAATACAGAACTAAAACACCCAATCTAGCGGAACAAATTATTAAAGCAATGTTTAGTTGGGATTACAACACTTGGTGTAGATGTCATTACTGTGGAGAATATGGACACATTGGCATGAATTATGTAAGGCACCACTTGAGAAAAAGGGATTCTACCATAAGATGTTATAATTGCACTAAGCTTGGTCACATAGCTAAAAACTACATGAATTTAGGCAAAATTGAAGATGAAAAAAAAGCAAAAGCAAATAACATTAGGAAGCAGATGAGATAGAAGTGGATTCCTAAACCTACTGAGAAAACCAATCCTGAAGTCACTAATGAAGGGAGTGGCTCTATGAGCTTTAACTAGTCTCCAAGAAAGCACTGGAACTGTATCTTCATAGACATATTCCAAAACAGTTCCTGAACTGAAAGGAAGACAGATCCAAATCAGCATGCAAGATACAACAAGATCACAAGAAGGTCAGTATCAGTTACCACCGAACAAGGTTGGGAGTAACCTTGTCATGCCCAAATCTATTTTTTTGAAGTGACATTACAAACATGAACAGAAGTTATCAACACATATATTGCACATAAATCATTTTACACTCATACTCAAATGAGATACATCATTAGATTACATTACAGAGTCAAATAATTTTAAATACAACAAAAAGCTTCTCTGCATGTTCTTCTACAAAACAAACTAGGAAACACCTCATTACTCTTTTCTTCAAGAGGGTTGCAACACTTAGGATTCCTGCAACTAAAAGCTTATCTCTACTTAGCCAAAAACCTACATATCAAAAAAAAAAAGATTTGGGCATGACACTTGGTATCAAAGCTATAAATTATTTTTATTTTTGTTTTATGTCTACACTAGTATGCATGAACTCATTTAATTCTTAATAAAATAGGCTTCAAAGATTAGCATTAAAAACTGATATTGAACATAAAACTTTGCAATGAATCTTGTGTTAATTGTGAATTTCTTTTACCATAAAAGATGGAATTATGTATATTCAAAAATAGATTTGGGCATGACAAACCTAACTTCATTTGTTTACTGAGTAAGGTCAAAGAAGTATGAATTTGTATGATCGCTGAGTTGCGGAGTCTTCATCAAGCAATTAATTCATAGTGGATGACAGCCTATCTAATTCAATACCCTAATTCGTTCTGAGCATTATTGATAAAGTTTTAACAAAAGGAGTGAAATCAAGTTCACTATTCACCGCGAACAAAAGTCTCCTAGTGCAATCAAGTGTTTCGAAGCATATTTCAACAAGATATTCTCTTTCCTTGAAGAATTTACTGTGTTCACCAAGCTACCATGGCATCATCCAGCGCTAAAGTGAAGAAAGGTTCAAAAATGTTGGTTCATGGAGAATGGAAAGCACCAGATTTCAAACTCGTGCCCACAGTTGCCAGAACCCTAGACCCGAGTGGAGCTCAATCTCGGATCCCTCCTAAGGTACTCATTAACGATATTCATAGTCATTTTAAGTGTACAATTCATGAGCTTGGAACCCTAGAGCTAGATACTATTCATGAGGAACTATGTGTCGATGGTGTTCTCAAACCAGAGCATCAACATTTGGAAGATAAGGGTTTAGTTCACATCACACACTTTCCTCGGAGCTTTCAGATAAAATGGGTTAGATATATCTTTAGCCGAGTACATGAAGGTAAAATATGGCTTGAGCAACTAGTAGAGATTATGAAGAAGATGATTCACCGAATCACTGGTCTTCCCATGCTCGACAAGGCAAAATCTACAAAAACCCTAGGTCAGACAGAACTGGAAGAGAAAACCCTAGCCGAGTGGGATGGTAGAGGTATGAAGATAAGTAGAATTACTGATGTAGAATTGAAGTTTGGTATACATATCGTAGCTCACAAGATATACAGTTCAAGTTGGTAGAAAAGTGTTCCATGTGAAGTAGTTGACCTAGCATATAAAATTGTAAAGAACAATCTGTCATTTGACCTAGCAAATCTTTTGTTGAAACAATTCAACAAGAACATGGAGAGCATCCAAACCTCAAAGAACAATCCATGTAAGTTTGGCTCACTATTGGTTTGTTTATTTTTCTATGCTCAAAAGTTTTTCCCATCAAAAAGCATGGTAGTATGGACAAAAGATGTGCTGGTTCTTTATCAGATGAATGAATACATTTCAGAAATGGGTGACAATTTTGAAAGCATAATGGATAACTATTTTGAATAATTTAAAAAGAAAATGAACAATAGATTTCGGATTCCACTAAAATTGGTGGAAGATTACAAAGATGATATTTGTTTCATGGTGGACTGTGATAATCTATATATACAGGTAGCAAAACCAAGGATTGTACATGTGAAACCTCTTCCCTATGAGGTAAATATTGATGAAACCAAGAATATTATTGAAGCCCTAATTAATCAACCTGTTAATCCAAAGGCACCATATTTTGGGACATATGAAGAAGCTAAGGAGAGAATTGAGCTTAGTATAAAGCTTCCATAGGTGGTTAACAAAGGAAGAAAGAGGATGGCCAAAATACAAGCTAGCACACCTCTAATGTCAACCGAGGAAAAAGGAGAGGAATTTGAAGAAGAAAAAGAGAAAAAGGATGAGGAGGAAGAAGAACAAGTACCAACAAAGAAGGAAAAGTAATTATCACCAAGGCACCCAAGCAACCCTCTGCAGTATTTACAAGAAGGAGTGCAAGAGGCAAGGTAGACAAAGATAGTGAAGAAATAGTATTCAAAAGGCCTCCTGCTTCATTAAAAGAAAAGATCAAGGATTTGAGAGAAGAATCTGGAATTGCAAACTTCAAATCTCTCAAATATGAAATCAGATATGAGGAAGAGCAGCAGGAAATTCAAGATGTTGTTGTCAAGAAAATAGGAAAATGGAAATACTCACCTGAAGAGATAGCTTCTCAAATCCCAGGAATTCTGCTGAACAAAATTAAGTTGAGATGGTCCAATGCAAGACAAACTGTCAAGGACATCTATGCTCAAACCTTGAGGCAATTAATGCCAAGTTTGAAAAATGCTGAAATTAATAAGGCATTGATAGATAATGAAAATAAGTTGACACTCAAATTCAATAGTTGTTTGATTTTGATCAAAGATATTGAGTCAGTTGTGAAGAGTGCCACTGCCACATGGAAAAACATCTATAATCTTCACAAACCGAGTTCCGAAACTGTGATAATCAAAGATATTGATATGACAGTGATGAACATGAAGAAGATACTGAGGTAGACAAGGAAAGTGATGAGGAAGATAATATTGTTCGGATAGCTGTAGAAGTCATTGCCTCACTTCCTCACTCTCCAGCAAAAGTTGCTACACCTAGCACAAAGATAACTTCAAGTATGATTGTGACAACTTCCACAAATACATCAAGTGTCAAATCATCACTAGCACAACTCAATGTATCATTGACAGAAATGACTACCACCTCTTTTACCGAGTTGCAGTCTCTTGTATCTACTTCAGTACCTACTTCCATATCAAGTTTTCCAGTAGTAAGTACCTCAGTTTTGGATACTTTAGTAAGTATTTTAGTTTTTGATTCTACAATTGTGAATACTTCAGTTTTGAGCCCTTCAAGTATTCCAGTCAGTAGTTTATCATTTTTCACAGCTAGTCCTACAATGTCTACAATAACTTCTACAAAGGCATTAAGTGCAATAACAGTTGATCCTAAGGCTCAACCAAGTACAAGATTTTTGAGTAAGAATGTAGAAGAGGATATAGACTTAGATGAGGAGATAGAGATTCCAAAATTAGACTTTGCAAATATTTCAGCAGACCAAATGCAAAACATTGGTGAAATCCTCCAAAAGAAAGCAAAGCAGAAGAAACTAAAAGAAGAAAGGGACAAGGAATATAAAATTATTGAAGATGCAAAGGATATTTTGTCAAAAGCATTAGGTATTAAAGTTGATTCCTCTCAACATATTTTGTTACAGTTAGCTGAGGTAGTAAACAAGTTCCATGAGGATTCCTCTGCGTCAGAAAAGATTCTTGAGAAAGCCGAGAAGAAGTTTGACAATAAAGTGCTTGAGCATGTTGCTCAGCATATAGCTATTAATTAGGCAGAATTATCTTCAATTTTGACAGATATTGAGTCCTCCTATTCCAATGTTACCTCACTTGTTGCTAAGATATGTAATGTTTTCGAGTTCACTAAGGAAGTCAAGGATCAATTGAATAAGATTGATGAGGATCTGAAGGACAGTGTACAAAAGTTGCAACTTGAACCTAGTTCAAACTCTACACATCATATGAAAATCACATTCTTATTAAATAGGCAGTTGGAATTATTAAAAGAAGATACAAAGATCTGGTCAACACTGCTAGATATTCAAAACATGATCCTTCCCATCATGGACATAATGCAAAAGCACATTGTTCACTCAAAAGCATTACTCCATGACAATCAATTTTCCATTGCAAATCACATGATTGAACTCTCTGCAGAAGTCCAAATTGCACTCCAAACATGCAAGATTCTGTAAGAGAATTGGGATAGAACTCTGGCATTAATCATAAAGGTACATTCTGATTTTCTTTCACATTTTGGATTCTCCCTGTAAAATACTTGTATATACACCTTTGGCATTATTGTCAAAAAGGGGGAGAAAATATATAGGAGAAAGTGTATAAGATTAAGGTGTGTAATACGAAAGGGGGAGAAAGTACTCTATATAAGGGAGTCATGAAATGTATAAACAATAG
Organism: Chamaecyparis obtusa; assembly: GCA_027943335.1. NCBI lineage: Eukaryota > Viridiplantae > Streptophyta > Pinopsida > Cupressales > Cupressaceae > Chamaecyparis > Chamaecyparis obtusa. The sequence goes on from BSBK01015347.1 coordinate 14,346, forward strand.
TTTGACAAAGATAAATTTTGAAAAATAAAAAAAAAGATTCAGCATGATTCTTGTATATAAGTTTTGGCAATAAGTGTTTTTGTCACTAATGCCAAAGGGGGAGATTGTTGGCATTAAGCATGATTGTCATTAGTGACAACACTTATTCTGAACAATGCATACCGAGAAGAATAGTACATACTGAGTAGAACAGTACATACCGAGTAGAGCAGAGCTTACTAAGCAGAACAGTGCATACCGAGCTCGCAAAGTTTCATAGTGTTTACCGAGTGCTCGACGGTTAAACAGGAAATTTAGTTTTGTGAGGCCTCACCCCTAGCCTATCATAGCCATTCAGTTCTGCTTTTGACATAGACATATTTTATGATTATATTTTGATGCCTTATGGATTTTATCGATACTTTATGATGTGGTTTTATCACTTAGTAGATTGATGGACGTTATATTATGATTATATGATGAATATTGAGACATTGGTTTGAGACTAACATGTATGTTTTAATTTATGAACATTTATGATGATGAAGTTTAATTGCAAATTGAATTATGTATGAATGCGATGTTTATGTTTGAATTTAATTGAATTAAGTATTTAAGATGAGTTGTATGTTGTGGATAATCAATTGTCATGTAATTTATGAATTGTCAGATGAATTACTTGATTACTAATGCTTTGTATTTACATGATTCATTTTTAATTTCCTTGGACTACTGATATTGGAATTGAGTGTGCAGGGAGATAGGCCATGGAAATTCGGGGAATCATCACAGAGACTATTGTGAATATCTATTGAGCCAAGGTTGCTTCTAGTGAGAAGCCAATAACCTCGTTGTGATGTATTTATTTTGTAAAGTGTGATGCATGAATGTTTTTGATTTATATGTATTTGTGAATGTTATTTTGATGAGAGAGCCCAAGTGGATATATACATGGCATGTGAAGTGTCTTTTTGTATTGTGTCACTTGACACATGTGTGTACATGAGGCCATGACATGTCCACTTGGGGATTGGTTGAACACTAACCTAGGAAGGTACCTTTAGGATACCCATGAAGACCACTTGATTAGAGAGCTTAGAGTGTTGTCTAATCCTTGAATTTTGAATTTGAACTTTGCTTGCACTTTTGGAAGGTTAAAAAGGCACCTAGGGGAGAGTTTTGACCATTTTTAGTTACCCCACTTGTTATACCATAGGGTAAAGGTCATTTTTCACCAAAGGATTGTTGGAAACAATTGTCTGAAGGAAATTGCTACTCAATTATGTATTGTCTTTGATGTCACACTATGTCATAGTCCGCAGCAATCAGCTTCTACCGAGCTCAGTCGGTCTACCAGACAGGAAAGTTTAGTGTTTACCGAGTTCACTCGGTTGCCAAAGAAAAGTAGTATTTACCGAGTTCACTCGGTTGCCGAAGAAAGTTTAGTGTTTACCGAGTTCACTCGGTTGCCGAAGAAAAGATAGTGTTTACCGAGTTCAGTCGGTTATCAAAGGTAAAGAATTGTCGGTGCTTACCGAGTTCCCTCGGTCACCGAAAGATTATAGAAAGTTATGGTCACCGAGCACTGTCGACCCTTGAAGGATTTTTGCAAATAGAGTTTACTTAATTCAGCCGACTGTTATACTAAATAATGTCAATTTGACTAATCCAAAATCATATAAATAAAAGGTCAAATGTGAAAAGTAAATAAGAATACAGCAGAAGATTTACAGAAGAAAAGAAGGAAAGGTATATGCGAATTTGTGAAGGATGTTCAGATATCCTTGAGGAGCAGCAGAGATTTATTCAATCAGAGAGGATCAGACTTATGCAGAACAGAGATCTGTAATCAGCAAGACAGTTGCATTATTATACAGGTCACTTTTTCATTGTTACCTTCTTATCATTGTAACAGTGAATTCAAAATCTCTTAACCGAGTTGGTTTAACAGCCATAATATAAATCCTCTAACAAGGTGACAATTCCATTGAATTTTTTTCAAGACCTCTTACCAGGCCACTCCTAGCAGGGTGTTTTTAAATCCTCTAACAAGGTCACACCTAACAGTGTGTTTTGTAACCTTTTACCGGGTTGGCTTCTAACCGGGCATCACTTCAGAAAAGTGAAAATCAGTATCTAGATACATTAGTGGTTTTTTCTCATATTGGGTTTCCACGTTAAATCTTGTGTCTCTTGTGTTCTTAATTTCTTTCTCAATCATTTACATGCACTGATGAATATCTAAAGATAATATTGATAATACTTTCTGCATCTTCAAAGTTACTGCAATCTATTTACCGAGTGCTAAAACATACAACATTGTTAAGATATCTTAAAGGATCTGCAAAGAATTAATTGTGAAGTGTTTTTATGGTTGACTGATTCACCCCCCCCCCTCTCAGTCACTTCATTCATATTCCATCAATTGGTATCAGAGCTTTTGGTGCTTGTAGGAAGGGTTTCAAAGACCTAAGCTAAAGATCAGGATGTCTTACAAGAGGGAAATTCCAAAGCTTAACAGAGATAACTTTTCAGCATGGCAAGGTCTCATGCGACTTCATCTGGCTTCCATTGGTGATTCAGGATGCAAATACATTGATGAAGAGTATACAATTCCTAATGGCGCATTAACTGTTGAAGACATTGCAGATAAAAAGACTCACAACACCATGATGATAGACATTGCATCTGCTCTCAGCTATGAAGAATTTGATGATATTAAAGACTGCACTACTGCATATGAAATGTGGGTGGCACTGAAGAAAATATATGGTGGTGATGCAAATGTGAAAAGAGCCAAAGCAGAAAGCCTAAGAGGACAGTTTGACAAAATGAATATGAAGGAAGATGAAAACATTGCAAAATATGTTGAAAGAATCAAAGCAAGTGTAAGTGCAATTAGAGCTTCTGGAGGAACAATCTCAGATGAGACTGTTATAAGCAAGGTACTCAGAACACTACTCCCTATCTATGCAATAAGAGTATTAGCTATTCAAGAAAGAAGATGTGAAGCAAACCATAGTATAACCTTGGATGCTCTAGTTGGGAGATTGACAGCTTTTGAATTAGACAACTATGACAACTATGTTCCTAGTTCCAAAAATATTGAATCAGCATTTGAGGCCAAGGTTTCACTAAAGAAGAACAAGAAAATTAAAGAAGTTCAAACAGACAGTGAAGAAGAATCAGAAGAAAGTTCTGATAGTGATCTTGAAATTGTAGAAGCATTACTTGCAAAGAAGTACTCTAGAGGGAAAGGTAAGTATAAAGGTAAAACTCCTTTAATCTATTTTTCATGTGAAGAAATTGGACATATTGCAGCTAGGTTCCCAAACAAGCAAGTCAAGGAAGAAAAGAAAAGTCACAAGTACTATGGCAAAAAGAATTTCAAATCATACAAGGATAAAGGTAAGAAATCATGTTTTATGGCTAAAGATTTTGATGATAGTGAAGAAGAAATTGTCTTTATTGCTATAAAAGATGAATCTGATGATGATGAAGATAAGATGGCACTTATTTCTCATATAAGCAAAGATGATATATGGATAATAGACAGCGGATGTTCACACCACATGACTGGTGACAAGACAAAATTTGAATATCTAGAAGACTGTGACAATGGTAATGTAAGATTTGGAAACAATGAACCTTGTTGCATAAAAGGAAAAGGAAGAATCTCATTAACCAAAGAACTCATATGTGATAATGCTTACTGGGTTGAAGGACTAAAACATAATCTTTTAAGTGTAGCACAACTAATCAACACTGGTTTCAAGGTTGAATTCATGAATGGTCAAGCAAGACTGCTGGATGGAAAAGGAAAACTCATTGGATCAGGAAAACAAACAAAAGGTAACTTATTTTATCTTGATCTCAATGAATATTCATGCCTTATTGCTCAAATAGAAGAAAGTTGGCTATGGCACAAAAGGTTATGTCATGTGAATTTTGATAACATGATAAAAATAAGCAAATTCAAGAAGGTTAGAGGCATTCCTACTTTGAAGAAACCTGACACTGGTCTATGTAAGAATTGTCAGATTGGCAAAATGAGTAAAACTAGTTTCAAAAGTAAGAAGTCTAAAGAAATTTTGGAAATTGTGTATACTGATTTATGTGGACCTATTGGAATACAAAACTATACTGGAGATAAATTCTTTATTCTTTTCATTGATGATTATTCTAGAATGATGACTGTTATGTATTTAAGAGAAAAATCAAAGGCATTTGAAAAGTTCAAATGGTACTTAGCAAGAGTAGAAAAAGAAACAGGGAAAAGATTGAAATGCTTAAGATCAGACAGAGGTGGTGAATTCATCTCCCATGATTTTAACAACTTCTGCATAGAAAGAGGAATCAAAAGACAGGTATCAGCTCCTAGAACTCCTGAGCAGAATGGAATAGCAGAAAGAAGAAACAGATCTATTATGGATTGTGCAAGGACTCTAATGATAGAAAAGAACATCGCTATAAAGTACTGGAAGGAAGCTATCAGCACTGTAGTTCATACCTTGAACCGAGTACAACTGAAGAAAGACACATTCAAAACTCCTTATGAATTATGGTATGGCTATAAACCTAATGTAAGTTACATGAAAATATTTGGTAGCAAGTTTTATATCTTAAAAGAATCCAGAAGAAATAAATTTGATGTGAAAAGTGATGAAGGAATATTCCTAGGATACTCTAGCAAAAGCAAGGCATACAAATGTCTGAACTTATCTACTTACAAAGTCATAGAAAGTATACATGTAAAATTTGATGAGTTTGCAGAAAAGACTAAGGAAGAAAGCAAAAGGGAACCTGAGAACTACAGAAGATTCATTTACATTGAACCTGAAACATTGACAGACACAACTATCAATAAGGAAGCTATATCTACCGAGCCGAGCACAGTTATCGAGTCACAGACCGAGTCACAGGAAGAAGTTCAAACCGAGTCACAGGAAGAAGTTCAAACCGAGTCACAGGAAGAAATTCAGACCGAGTCTCAGCCTGAAGTTACCGAGCAAATATCTACCGAGCCCGAGCAACCTGAAGAAGAGATCCTAGAAGACAACAGCATGAATCATTCAAAAGGCAAGGAACCTATACTAGCCAAATATGTGAGAAGACATCATACACCAGATCAAATCATTGGAAACAAATCAGATGGTACTATGACAAGAAGCAAGCTAAAAGGTACATGTCTACTTACTGATTTTGAACCTAGAAATATCAAAGATGCATTAGAGAATGAAAGTTGGATTGAAGCAATGAATGAAGAATTAGAACAAATACAAAAGAACAAAACTTGGACTCTTGTACCTAGACCTAAAGATAAGAATGTAATTGGAACAAAATGGGTATTCAGGAATAAGCTGAATGAAGATGGTCAAGTATCTAGAAACAAAGCTAGACTGGTATGTAAAGGTTATTCTCAAGAAGAAGGTATAGATTATGGGGAAACTTTTGCTCCTGTTGCAAGATTAGAAGGTGTAAGAACTCTACTTGCTTATGCAGCACACAAAGGATTTAAGGTATATCAGATGGATATAAAATCTGCATTTCTCAATGGAATTCTTGATGAAGAAGTCTACATTGAACAACCTGAAGGTTTTGTTGATCCAGATAAAAGAGACATGGTCTGCAGGTTACACAAAGCATTGTATGGTTTAAAACAAGCTCCTAGAGCATGGTATGAAAGACTCCATAACTATTTGATTCAGATTAATTTCAAAAGAGCTAATGATAACAGCAATCTGTATATTAAAGAAGGACCGGATGACAAAATTGTATTGGCAGAAATATTTGTGGATGATACTATATTTACAGGGAATGAGGATCAGTGCAAAGAATTTTTAGAGAAAATGAACAGAGAATTTGAAATGTCCATGTTTGGTTTAATAAAATTCTTTGTTGGTCTTCAAATTCAGCAAAGCAAGAATGGTATATACATTACTCAATCCAAATACATTAAGGAGATACTTAAGAAGTTTGGTATGGAAGATTCAAAACTAGTTGGTACACCCATGTGTACTGGACTGAAACTTACCAAAAATGACGATTCAAAAGAAGTTGATCAGACCCTATACCGATCTATGATTGGAAAATTGTAGTATGTAGTACATACAAGACCTGATATTGCCTTAGTAGTCGGTATAGTAGCTAGATTCTCAGAAAAACCTAAGGAAAATCACATGATGGCAATCAAAAGAATCTTAAGATACTTAAAAGGAACTGAAGAGTATGGTTTGTGGTATAAATTTGGAGGCAATCTAGACTTGAAAGTATTTACTGATGCTGATTGGGCAGGAAACATTGATGACAGAAAAAGCACAAGTGGTGGAGCATTTTTTCTTGGAAAAAGACTGGTATCCTGGACTAGTAAAAAGCAGAATTGTACATCTCAATCCACAGCTGAAGCAGAATATGTTGCTGCTGCAGTAAACTGTTCAAATATTGTTTGGTTTAAACAGCTATTAGAAGGTATGAAGGTTGAAATCAAAGAACCAGTTGTTATATTTTGTGACAATACCAGTGCAATAAACATTTCTAAGAATCCAGTGATGCATTCCAAAACCAAGCACATTGCTATTAAATATCACTTTGTCAGAGAATTGGTGCAGGACAAGGAAATCAGATTAGAATATATTCATACAAAAGAACAGATTGCAGACATTTTCACCAAACCATTACCTAAGGATGCATTTATGTATCTAAGAGGTAAGTTAGGGGTCATTCCCCTATCCGAGGCTCACTAAATACAGTTTTAGTGATGCATCAACCAGAACATGACTGAAAATCAACTTGTTGATGCAGTATATTAAAGGAATCATTGCATATGAATCAGTACTTGAGGTACATTAATTTTCACCGGTAATATGTGAATTATCTTTGGCATGTGTTGTTAAAGAGGGAGTGTTTGCTATGTCTTTGCTATTACTTCAAGAACTTCAAGAAATTTTCAAATAGTCAGAAGGAAAAATTTTCAGGATACAGGAAGTTTGCTGACAGAGGGAGATTTGAATCTAAACCGAGCTAACTCTTTCAAATTTCTTATGATATGACATATTGTGTTGCCATCAATGCCAAAGAGGGAGATTGTTGGAAACAATTGTCTGAAGGAAATTGCTACTCAATTATGTATTGTCTTTGATGTCACACTATGTCATAGTCCGCAGCAATCAGCTTCTACCGAGCTCAGTCGGTCTACCAGACAGGAAAGTTTAGTGTTTACCGAGTTCACTCGGTTGCCAAAGAAAAGTAGTATTTACCGAGTTCACTCGGTTGTCGAAGAAAGTTTAGTGTTTACCGAGTTCACTCGGTTGCCAAAGAAAAGATAGTGTTTACCGAGTTCAGTCGGTTATCAAAGGTAAAGAATTGTCGGTGCTTACCGAGTTCCCTCGGTCACCGAAAGATTATAGAAAGTTATGGTCACCGAGCACTGTCGGCCCTTGAAGGATTTTTGCAAATAGAGTTTACTTAATTCAGCCGACTGTTATACTAAATAATGTCAATTTGACTAATCCAAAATCATATAAATAAAAGGTCAAATGTGAAAAGTAAATAAGAATACAGCAGAAGATTTACAGAAGAAAAGAAGGAAAGGTATATGCGAATTTGTGAAGGATGTTCAGATATCCTTGAGGAGCAGCAGAGATTTATTCGATCAGAGAGGATCAGACTTATGCAGAACAGAGATCTGTAATCAGCAAGACAGTTGCATTATTATACAGGTCACTTTTTCATTGTTACCTTCTTATCATTGTAACAGTGAATTCAAAATCTCTTAATCGAGTTGGTTTAACAGCCATAATATAAATCCTCTAACAAGGTGACAATTCCATTGAATTGTTTTCAAGACCTCTTACCAGGCCACTCCTAGCAGGGTGTTTTTAAATCCTCTAACAAGGTCACACCTAACAGTGTGTTTTGTAACCTTTTATCGGGTTGGCTTCTAACCGGGCATCACTTCAAAAAAGTGAAAATCAGTATCTAGATACATTGGTGGTTTTTTCCCATATTGGGTTTCCACGTTAAATCTTGTGTCTCTTGTGTTCTTAATTGCTTTCTCAATCATTTACATGCACTGATGAATATCTAAAGATAATATTGATAATACTTTCTGCATCTTCAAAGTTACTGCAATCTATTTACCGAGTGCTAAAACAGACAACATTGTTAAGATATCTTAAAGGATCTACAAAGAATTAATTGTGAAGTGTTTTTATGGTTGACTGATTCACCCCCCCCCTCTCAGTCACTTCATTCATATTCCATCAAGGATAACCCTTGGTTGACCCAATGACCCATCCAAAAGTTGGTTTCCCAAGATGGACGAGAATCAACTTTTGGGACCAAGCTTTGGATAGATCACCACCCACTTAGAAGGAAGTCCTCTTTCCACCTTTTTAGCTTACCATTGTAAGAGACCAAAATTGGAAACCTTGTAAGGGCCTTTGGGAAGACCACCCAATAGGAATGCAAGCCTTATCCATAGGAGAGTGTGTGGAGGCCTTTTTAGAGGGCCCTCTTCCTTTGGAAAAGGTTGACACCCACTCTCTAGATTTAGAGATTTTTGCCAAATTGGAGGACCTTGGATATTGGGAAAAGCTCATTTTCAACTATCCTCCTTTAGCATTGGATCAAGGTTGGTGGTTCACTTCTCTTAGTTGTTGAAGTTTTTCTTTCCTTTTCATGTTGAGAGAAAATGCTCTCTTGAATAATAGTTGTTGTATGCATAATGAAAATATGGATTCTTGTAGTGTTGTGTTGTGAATTTGTATGTTGTAGTAATGGAGTTATTTCTTTGTGATTCATGTTTTTATGTAGTGTTCTTCTTTGTAAGCTATGAGAAATCTTGAACTTGATATGTTCATGATTTTCATAGCATTGTGAATGTGAAGTATTCTTGTTGCTCTTGAACTTTTCCTTTGTTTTCATGTGAATTGTAGTGTGTTGTGAGGGAGTTCTCAAAGCCACACTCACCCTTGGGAGGGAAGAGTAGCCTTGAGGGTGAAGGGCTTTGTTGGGACATCCAAGAGTGTAGAGTCTCTCCTTGGAATGGAGAGGGATGAACATGGAAGTATGGGCTCCATGTAGCCATCTTTATTTACATTTTGTTGAATGGGGGTCATAAGGATTTCTTTTGTGGAGTTGTGTTGTAGAGAAGAAAATTTGATGAGGAAGCCAAGTGATGGCTTAGTTCCCATCAATAGATGTGCTTCTCCTCTTGGTTTAGTTCCACCTTCACCCAATGTGAGTTCATATGAGACTCTTTGTAACAAACTTGGGAGGGAGTTTTCATATAGTTATGTCTTCATGTCCTTGTGTTGTGAGCTTGCTTGAGTGCTTTCCCTTGTCTCTTGATGATTCCCCAAGCTCTGGGGTGGCTTCATAGAAGCCTAGGTTGGGAGGTGAGCACTCCTTGGCCTATGCATTATGTTTAAATTGCAGGATTTTGGAGCCTTGAAGACTTCTTGGATGGAGTTGTAAACTTGTGTTATTGAGGATGTTTTCATGTTGGAGTTGGAACACCATTGTATTGTGTTTAATGTCATTGTATGGACATCTTGAGACATCTTGAGTTAATGTAATTGTAATGGAGTGGATGCTCCAAGTTTATAGTTTGTATCCAAGTCTTGTATTTGAAATAAGTTGTTGCAACTCATCTTTGAAGAAGTATATCAGTTTTAGCTTTGAAAAATTCATGTTCCCTTATGAAAATAATGTAGATTGCATAAAGAATTTGCTATTGGAATCATATTGTAGTAATTGATAGTTCACCAAGAAATGAAAATTGTTGTAAAATTTATTAGTTTCTTTGAGTTATTGAAAGGGTTATTGAGAATATTTATTCTTGTTTCCTGGAGTTTTCTCTTTGAAGTAGATATGTGAAGATGATGTTGTGATCATAAATTGATACAATGAAAAAAAAAAACTAGTGAGAATGTAGTTGAATCTAGTAATGTTTAGTTTCATGTTTAGTTTTCAAATTGTCAAATTTAATAAGTAATGTGAATATACAGTGTTAAAATGTGATTCTTAAGACTATTAAGTTTCCTTCAATAGCATGTTGAAACAAAAGAAAAATCTACTTTTAAGTCCTCATTTTTTTTGTAGCAAGAAATCTATTTTGTCATTACATGTTAAAGACCTTAGATAAAAGAGATGAACTCATAAACTATTAGATAATGTAGAGTATAAATGCAAACAAAAAAAAAAGAATAAATTCAGCTTAGTGTTGAGGTGAAAATAATATGAAGAAACAAGGCAAAGAAAAAAAATTGGCAATTGAGACCTACAGGTCTCTGGAATTTGTATGGGAAAATTTCCCATACAAATTCCATTGCTACAGTCATTATTTTACAATATAAATGATCTACTTGTTCAAATGAAAGGCAATATATAATAAAATATAAGCTTTCCTTCTCTAAGTAAAAAAAAATATAATAAATAATAATATATATATATATATATATTTCTCCTCACACTTTCAATATTCTTCAAAAAAAATAAAAATGGCACAGAGAATGCAGACCTGACTTAGCATTAATGAATATGTGTTTTCATTGGCCAATGCACTTATCATTTAAGTGTACTTGGCTGCAAATTTTATACATTCCTATGTTGTCACTTCTAAGACATCTATCCCTTCCATAGCCCTGCGTGAGTTGTCCTTTGGAAATGTTATT
>BSBK01015347.1:32500-35853 GCA_027943335.1 Chamaecyparis obtusa
TTCTTGCAGGGAATGAAATGTGCTATCTTCAAAAATCTGTCAACTACTACAAAAATTGAATCATGTCCCCGCTGTGTCCTCGGTAAACCAAGAACAAAGTCCATACTGATATCCTCCCAAGGCTTCTCTGGTATAGGTAATGGCTGATACATCCCTGTATTTTGCTTCACTCCTTTCACCATCTGACATACTCTGCAACTCTATACAAACTTCTTCAGATCTTGCTGCAACTGTGGCCAATAATAATTCTCACTAACCAAACCAAGGGTTTTATCATGACCAAAATGTCCAGCCAATCCTCTGCTATGCTTCTCCTTGATGAGATTCTCCCTCATAGAACTTCGTGGAATGCACAACTAACTTCCTCTGAATAGCATATCATCCTGGATGATGAAATCCAACCATTTCATCCTGTCTAGAGTAACAGGTTCTGTACAAGCTTTCCAAGCTTAACCAAAATTAGGATCCTCTGGATATAAATTCTTGAGTTCCTTGAACCCAACCACTTCAATCTGCATTTCTGTCAGCAATAGTTGCCTTCTGCTAAGAGCATCTCCAACCCTATTAGACTTTCCACTCCTGTGTTTCAAAACAAATGTATAACTCTGCAAAAACTCAACCCATTTCAAATGCCTTTGATTCAATTTTCTTTGACTATTCAAATATTGCAAAGCTTGATGATCGGTATACAAAACAAACTCCTTAGGAAGTAGATAATGTCTCCACTTCTTTAATGCCTAAACTATAGCATAAAATTCCTGATCATAAATAGAATATTTCCTCTTGGCGTCATTTAACTTCTCACTGAAATAAGCAACAGGTTTACCTTCTTGGCTCATAACAGCTCCTATTGCAGTACCACTAGCATCATAATCTACTTGAAACACCTTATTAAAATTTGGAAATGCTAAAATAGGTTGTTCTGTAACTTTTTGTTTCAACAATTGAAAACTCTTTTCTGCCCCATTAGTCCACTTAAACTCTTTTCTATCCCCTCTCATTGTTTCAGTCAAGGGTCCACAAATACTGCTAAAATTTCTAATAAACTTTCTGTAAAAGCTAGCTAGACCATGCAAATATCTTACCTCAGTAGCACTCCTTAGAGTAGGCCATTCAAGGATAGCTTGTACCTTCTCTGGGTCCATTTTTAGACCTTCTCCTGAAACTACAAACCCCAAATACACTAACTCTTTCTTCACAAAACTACACTTCTTCAAATTAATCAACAATTTCTCTTCTTTCAACTTTTAAAATACCATACGAATATGCATCATATGCTGATCCAATGTCTTACTAAAGATCAAAATATCATCTAGGTAAGCAATGACAAACTTATCCAAAAATTCTTTCAGAACCTCGTTCATGAGCCGCATGAAAGTGCTCGGTGCATTGGTTAGCCCAAAAAACATGACTAACCACTCATATAGTCCTTCCTTTGTCTTGAAGGAAATCTTCCATTCATCTCCTTCTCTGATCCGAATCTGATGATATCCACTCTTTAGATCTATCTTTGAGAAATACACAGCTCCACTCAAACAGTCCATAATATCATCCATTCGTGGCAATGGAAACCTGTACTTGATTGTGATCTTGTTTATTGCCCTAGAATTTGTACACATCCTCCATTCTCCATTCTTCTTTGGTGCTAATACCACTGGTATAGCACAGGGACTCAGACTCTCACGGATCAATCCTTTCTATAACAACTCATGTACTTGTCTATTCAACTCCTCACTTTTTGCAGGTGTCATTCTGTGTGCTACCTTATTCGGAAAACTCACTCCTAGGGTCAAGTCCATATGATGACTGATCTTCCTGACTGGTGGTAATCCATCAGGCATGTTATCGAATACAATATCCTGAAACTCATTCAACAAATTTGCAACTTCTACAGGAACATCTTCTACTTCCTCTCTACCAGCTTTTAGAATTAAAGAAAAACATACATGCTCATGCCTCATACCATCTAGAAAATTTCTTCCATCAACAAAAGTTATCCTTGCATTACCACATACCTTTTCTTCAGTCTCCTTCAATGGTTTTAGCTTATGTCGTACTCCATCCTTTGTCAAGGAATAGGTATTCACACGACCATCATGTACAGCACATCTGTCAAACTACCATGGTCTACCTAACAACATATGACATGCATCCATAGATATGATATCACACAATACCTCATCTTGGTATCCGCCAACCTTGAACTTCACTAGGTATTGTTCATTGACCATGACCTTGTGGTCACCCTGTACCTAGGAAATCCGATATGGATGTGGGTGTTTCTATCTCTTGAGCTTCAACTTTGTCACCATCTCTTCTGACACCGAATTGTCAGTGCTTCCACTATCAATAATCACATCACAACATTTACCTTCACACTTGCACCTGGTGCGAAACAGGCTCCTCCTTTGCTCAGGTTCATTCTCACCACTCAACAGAACTCTTTTGTTAATCAACGTTTCTCCTCTTTCAGCATCTTCATAATTTGATGATCTGGCATCTTCATCTACATGTGCAACTCTGGCCTGGCCTTCATTTCTCCTGTCTATTCTGAGGACATTCAAATGCCCTATGACCTTCTTCTCCATAGTGAAAACATGTTCCACGAAAGCCACCTCTTCCAGATCCTTGTCCTCTTCCTCTTCCTCTTCCTCTCTGATCTTGATTATTCTGATCCTAGAAGTGATTGGAATTATTTTCTCACTGATTCTGACTGCTACTGGCCTCATCCTTCTTTTTTAGATCTTCATTTTGGCCACCATATGACCATCCACCAGATCATCCACCGTGACCTCTTCCGTTTTGTCTGCTCTCAAACTTCTTGTTCAGCTTTTCCTCTACTTTTAAGGCAAACTGGTATGCCTCTTCAATACTGTTCATTCAAACTAGATTCAGCTCCTCCTGAATGCTTGACCTTAACCCATTAAGGTATCGGGCAACTTTCTCCTTATCAGCTTCTGCATGGCCTGTTCTGATGAGGAGTCGATAAAACTCCTCTGTATACTCCTGAACAGATCTTCCTGCCTGCTTCAAACTCTGCATTTTCTTCAGTAGGTCAAGCTCATAATCAATAGGAATGAACTGTCGCTTCAATTTATCCACCATCTGATCCCATCTTGTGATTTTATCTTTCCCTCTTCTATTTCACTCCAATTGAATTTCTTGCCACCAGATCTTCGCATGACCTTTCAGTCTGGCTTTCGCAAATTTGACCCTATCAGGATCCTCAACATCTTCATACTTGAAATATTCCTCACATTCATTGATCCAGTCGATCAATTCTTCTGGGTTAAGATTCCCTGAAAATGTAGGAACCTTGATCTTAGGTCTCTTCCCGATCTTGGAAAGGGCTC
>BSBK01015348.1:0-47500 GCA_027943335.1 Chamaecyparis obtusa
ATTGGCCAAATACTTTTGGATCTTTACATCATTTTTATTCATCGGAGAATCAAAATGTCAGTTATCCTCAACTTCCATATTTGTCTAGACGATGCCGCTTTTCATTTGAATAATCCCTTTTTTGCCAAATTGCCTGAAGCTTATGCGATTTTTGATCCAATTGTTAATATAATGCCAATTATCCCTCTGTTCTTTTTTTTATTAGCTTTTGCTTGGCAAGCTGCCGTAAGTTTTCGATAACGATAATCCTACAAAAAAAAGTTTTTATTGATTTTTGTTTAACTTGATACGAAAAAACATATCTTTTTTCTCTCATTTTATTAGTTAAATAGTTAGAATAGTTACATTCTAACTGGATCATTTTCATTAACCAAATTGATGTAAAACTCTTTTTCCTTGTTCTGATGTTTATTTTGTGATACATCTATTCTCAACAGATCTTAATACCTTTAGTCAATATCAACTGCATCACAGTTGCAGTTTGGGTGATTAGCTAGTGATTAGAATATGTCATTTTTATTTAATAGAGAACATCTCTTTGATATTTATTCTAAAGAACGAGTAAGGATGATAATTGATCTATTGATTCCAAATTTTATTCTTAAACAAGTTTAGGATAGTTTAATTAGTACTCGAATTCCTATTTATCCTGTTCAATTCCGAGCAAAGAAGAAAAGAGAAACAGAATAGATTCAATTTTGAATCTGCTTTTTTTCTTTGCTCGGCCAATGCCAATATATGATACAAAAATTGATAATCTATTCCGTTTTCTAATAAGAATCTCGGAGATTACATAATGCTTACTCTTAAGCTGTTCGTTTACACAGTAGTGATATTTTTTGTTTCTCTCTTTATCTTTGGATTCCTATCAAACGATCCAGGACGAAATCCTGGGCGTAAAGAATAGTGATGAAAAAAGATTAGAAAGTAGATTTTGTAAAAGGGTCTATTTCTATAGGTTTTGAGGAGTCATCTCAAGTGACTGAACGGAGAGAGAGGGATTCGAACCCTCGGTACAAATAGTTTGTACAACGGATTAGCAATCCACCGCTTTAGTCCGCTCAGCCATCTCTCCTAGATGGCAGATCTAAAATGAATATAGCATTTCACTAAATAAAGACCAACAGTTGTGAGAATCCAATTCTATTTCTTTATTCCGTTCCAAACAATTTTTCGCTTTCTCTAGCCCGGCCAGTATCTGGCCAGGCCATTATCTTTCCTAGATAAGGAATAATTGACCAAATTATGAAGAATACAGTGCTCTACCTAATCTGAAAGCTAAAATAATTGTTATAAAAGTAAAAGCAATAAAAAGGGCTATCAAAATTTGACCTTGTGATATCATTTCTTTATTTCCTTTTTTGTATTATATATCAGTATAAGATAATAGATAAGCACTTCTATATTTTTTTTGAATAATTCCAACTGTTTCAGGTTCTAATCTGGATGAGATGTTCTAGATTGAAAATGGATAGATCATATTGGAAGGGTAAAAAAGAGATTTCAAAGACTAAGAGTGGATCATTTTTATTTTATGAAAATGATCATAATTTTCATTTTCTATATCTGTCATAAAGAAAAACTAATTCAAAATTACTTGAACAATTCTAAGGAATGTGTTTAATAAGCATAACAACTATATATAATGATAATGATAATAGTTACTAAATAAAATGAATAATAGGGTATTACTTATAATATGGATTAAGGATTATTCTTGCAAGAGTAAAAACAAAACAATAAGGTAAGGGACAGAGTGAAAAGAAACCATCTGCTATTGAATTTTCAGGAATAGGAAAATATGATGATAGGAACTTGTCTTATTAGAATCTAAATAAGTTCTCGATTTACTGAATAATTACTTTTTTCTTTTCCCTATTGGACAAAAAATCGATCTGTATGATACAATGAAATTGTGGCGGGTATAGTTTAGTGGTAAAAGTGTGATTCGTTCTATCATTATATTCAACAGAGTTGAAGGATCTTTCAACTCTCGTCTATATTTTGAAAAAACTCTATTTCTATAGAGGTTCTAAACCTCTCCTATGAATACCCTGATTTAGGAAAGGAATTGTGCGCATTCTCGTAATTTGAATTTGGAATGATAAAACGACCATATTTTCCATTCCATCCAAGATGGCGAAACAGAATGTAGAATATTTTCAAGGATTAGACCGATCTCTCTAATCGGATCAATCAAAGATCCATGGATATCAAAAGATTCTTTTTCATCGTAACTAAATGTTCAACTGCTAGAATAGCAAAAGTTGAAGTCAAATAGCTAGATAACAGTGACTTTGGTTTACTTTAGTCACCGTGATTTTGTTTGAGCTCGGTGAAATTTGATTTCCTCTAGGATCGCAATCAGTAGAAATAGGGAACGAAGTAATTAGAAAGATTTTTGAGTCCAATATTATTCAATCTTATCTTTCTATAGGGATCATCTCTCAAGTGAATAGGTATTTTCTATTTCAGGTTGTTCACCTGAAGTTAAGAGGAAAGAACTACATCTAAACTAACATAGATGTTATGGAGCAGAGCAAAAATATTTATGTATTATGTAAATAATCGTTTTTCATTAGACCCCCCTTTCTATCTCTCTCTCATGGAGGAGCCGAATGAAATGAAATTTTCATGTTCGGTTCTGAATTAGAGGCGTTAATCAACGTCGACTATAACCCCTAGCCTTCCAAGCTAACGATGCGGGTTCGATTCCCGCTACCCGCTCATCCATATTCCTTATTCAAAATGTTTTTTCATACCCGTGTTACCTATCTATTCTTTCTCTTTCGTTCCCGAATCTCGTTGTGGATGGAATAAAAAATCATACTTTTTTATTCCCGATCGATAAAGTATTTCAAGGAATAATGAAAATAAAGCGTCCATCGTCTAATGGATAGGACAGAGGTCTTCTAAACCTTAGGTATAGGTTCAAATCCTATTGGACGTAAGAATTCGTTATGCTTTGTAAATGTGATGATTAAGCCCTTTTATCCTATTCTGAGCATAAGAAAAAGTTGGATATTTTCTTGAATAGCTTCTTTTAAGAGATCTTCTGCTTGTTCCGTGAATGTCCCAGTAGAACGTATAATTTCTCCAAACTGGGGTTTATTTTTGACTAAATACTCGCGCAACTTAAGAATAAATTTTTTGACTTGTACGATATCTAATACATCTAGATATCCATTCGTTCCGGTATAAATCATAGCTATTTGTTCTTCCACTGTCAAAGGATCTGATTGAGATTGTTTGAGCAACTCGCGTAATCGTTGACCTCTTGCCAATTGATCTTGCGTAGCTTTATCAAGATCAGAAGCGAATTGTGCAAAAGCTTCTAACTCTGCAAGTTGAGCTAATTCTAATTTTAATTTTCCAGCTACTTGTTTCATAGCTTTCATCTGAGCTGCGGATCCTACTCTAGATACGGAAAGACCAACATTAATGGCAGGTTGAATTCCTGCATTGAATAGATCAGCTGACAAGAAGATTTGTCCGTCGGTAATGGAAATTACGTTAGTGGGAATATAAGCTGAGACATCTCCAGCTTGAGTCTCAACTATTGGTAAAGCAGTCAAACTCCCTCCACCTAACTGAGAATTTAATTTAGCTGCTCTTTCTAATAAACGAGAATGTAAATAGAAAACATCTCCTGGATAAGCTTCCCGGCCAGGTGGTCTTCTTAATAGAAGAGACATTTGTCGATAAGCTTGTGCTTGTTTGGAAAGATCATCATAAATGATTAATGTATGTTGTTCTTTATACATAAAGTATTCGGCTAAAGCTGCTCCTGTATAAGGAGCAAGATATTGTAATGTAGCAGGAGAATCTGCAGTTTCCGCTACCACAATGGTATACTCCATTGCACCGCGTTCTTGGAACGTATTAACTACCTGAGCTACGGAAGAAGCTTTTTGACCAATAGCGACATAAACACATATTACATTCTGATTTTTTTGATTGATAATCGTATCTGTAGCTACTGCCGTCTTACCGGTCTGTCTGTCCCCAATAATCAATTCTCGCTGACCGCGTCCTATAGGGATCATAGAATCAATAGCAATAAGACCCGTTTGAAGAGGTTCATATACAGAACGTCTTGAAATAATACCTGGGGCGGGAGATTCGATCAATCGAGATTCGGAAGATGAGATCTTCCCCTTACCATCAATAGGTCGAGCTAGCGCATTTACAACTCGACCCAAATAAGCATCACTTACTGGTATCTGAGCAATTTTTCCTGTTGCTCTCACGGAACTACCCTCTTGTATCATCAAGCCATCACCCATTAATACAGCTCCAACATTATCTGATTCTAGATTTAGGGCAATACCTACTGTACCATCTACAAATTCTACTAATTCCCCTGCCATTACTTTATCAAGACCATGAATACGAGCAATGCCATCTCCTACTTGAAGTACAGTGCCAATATTAACAACTTTGACCTCGTTATTATATTGTTCAATCTGTTTACGTATCATACTACTGATTTCATCGGGTCGAATAGTTACCATTAACACTAGTTAATTCTCTTTTGAAAAATAAGACCTAGTATATATAATCTAGAGATTTTAATTTGAATAATATATATAACGTTAATCAGTTATGTTTTTCATGGCTAGGAGCAGGTCGATATTATGCTCGATCGTACGTAAATGTAACTCGCTATTCAAACGATTATTCAGAGTTCCTAAAGCTCTTTGGACAGCTTGGTTATAAATTTGTTGTCGAACCTGTTCAATTACTCTTTGTTGTTCAAAGTGAATGGTTTCATTCTTTAAATTTTCTAATTGTTTCAAATTAACAGAAGCAAGATTGATAAGATCCTTTTTTTCTTGTTCTATTTGAGAGTACCCATTTATCCGAATTTCGCGCGCTCGCATTTCTACTTCCCGTAAGCGAGCCCGGGCTTGCTCAAGCTGATTAGCAGCTCCTTTACATAGTTCTTCAGAATTCTGAATAGTACTCAATATTTTCTGTTTACGGTTATCTAATAAATTACTTAATGAAAGTAGATTATTTATTCATAAGTTGAACGAATAATCTCTTCCCAAACCGAACACGAACCTTTCGATTCATTCGGCTTTCCCGCTCGGCTTTTTTTACCAAGCCTACCCTTTTCGTTCATATTATGTCAAAATAAGATCAATCTATCAAAGACCGAAATCTACGAAGGGCTCTTTTGCCAAAAGGGTTTTTTTATTATCAACTGAGTTGTTGTTTTTTCTTTTCGTATTTCCTCTTTACTTTTTCTTGAATAAATTCGCTTTTGTGTAGGTCGTCGGTTCCGCATTTAAACCCAAAAAATTGGATGGGAGATTAGGACTATTTTTCAGTAGATAGATTGAATAATTCCATTAATATGAATGTTATATATCGGATCAACCTCCAACTATGCCTTTGAACCCATCTCATATTAGCACAGCGGTGGAAAGAGTACCCAGTTGTGCTTGGACTTCAAGCAGTTTAGCTTTAACCATTCTAAAGATTTTCTCTTGTTGGTTGGGATTGGTAAAAAAATTTCCCAATCAATTACGAAATGCTATAGTTCTTCCATATTTATTTTGACCCTTTTAGAAGTAATTCGTTGAGATCATGCACTTTTCTATCTACAAAATGCAGTTGGTTGAATCCAGCTAGATTATTCAAATATACAACTCGCACACACTCCCTTTCCGAAATAGATTAGTACACCAAGCACCACACTGAGATTTATTATATTTGTTTCTAAAATATTGGTATTTAACCTGAAACCCTCAGCGGAAGATAAATAAATTAGGGAAATGAAAGAATCAGTTACATTTTTCATACGCTCTCCCCTCATAGATAAGGATACTTTTACAAAGTTTTTTCTCCGACTCGATATTCTGGCTGGATAAGCAGATTCCGAGTACTTAGTAAGTCCCAGGTCCCGCATAACGATAAATAAGGATATAATAACAAAAAAAACTTTGCTCGATCTATTTACTTCTTCGAGTGTCGCAAGTCTTTCTGACCAAGTATAAGTCCATTATTTTGAATCAGCCCCTCCCCTATTGGCTGAACAAGAAAATTTATAGAGGGGGGTCCTTCAAATCCCGAAGGAAACGGATTTTGGTCTCCGAGATCAAACAAATGGATTAGCAAATAAAAGTGCTAGAGCTACAACTAATCCATAAATAGTTAAAGCTTCCATAAAAGCTAAACTTAGTAGTAAGGTACCTCGTATTTTACCCTCCGCCTCCGGTTGTCTTGCAATACCTTCAACAGCTTGTCCCGCAGCAGTGCCTTGACCAATGCCAGGTCCAATAGAAGCAAGGCCTACGGATAATCCAGCAGCAATAACGGAAGCAGCAGAAATCAAAGGATTCATGGTAATCTCCTCTTAGATTAATAAATGATGGATAATATTATAGTTTTATCTATTGATTTGATTGTTCACGTTCAACTAGAGAACAATTTCTTTTCTTTGAAAACAACTCAATTCCGATCCGACAAAATGGTATTACAAAATTATTTTATTACTATTATATTCTTTTTTAAGATGAAATAGAGACAGATTTTTTTTATTTCATTTCAAAAATGAAATATTCTGTCTCTAAATAATGAATATGTATATATGAGTCTATATAGATCATATATACATATATATATGTAACATAATACAAACTATGTACATAAAATGTATGTATCCCTTCGAGTAATTGTTCCAAACCGGGGTACATACATAGTTTACTAGACTAATTAACATTAGTAAACCTATTCATCTTATTATGTAGATATGAATCTACAAATATGATCTATTCTATCTATCGATTTTATCGACGGGATTAGTGATCCTTAATCTTTCTACTAAGATCTTAGAGATTAAGTATTTTCATTTATGACTATATAAGGGAGAATCAAAATCGAAAGAACATTTCACGTTACATATATATATATATATATCAAATTTTTATGAATTAATAGACTGAGTCCAATTAATGATGACCCTCCATGGATTCGCCTATATAAGCTGCGGCTAGAGTTGCAAAGATTAGAGCTTGAATGCCACTTGTAAATAATCCTAGGAACATTACAGGTATAGGTACCACTAAAGGTACTAAGGAAACAAGAACGGCAACTACCAATTCGTCAGCTAATATATTTCCAAAAAGTCGAAAACTAAGTGATAGAGGTTTTGTAAAATCTTCTAATATGTTAATTGGTAAAAGTATTGGGGTTGGTTGAATATATTTACCAAAATAGCCTAAACCCCTCTTTGTAAGACCTGCATAAAAATAAGCTACTGATGTGAGTAAAGCTAGAGCTACTGTAGTATTAATATCATTTGTAGGTGCGGCTAATTCCCCATGAGGTAATTGAAAAATTCCCCAGGGAAAAAGAGCACCTGCCCAGTTAGAAACAAAGATAAATAGAAACATGGTCCCTATAAAAGAAACCCAAGGACCATATTCTTCTTCGCCAATCTGAGTTCTAGCCAAGTCCCGAACAAATTCGAGAACATATTCCACAAAATTTTGAGCTCCGTTCGGAACGATTTGTGGGTCTCGAACAGCTAGAGTAGCTGAACTTAATAAGACAGCAATTACAATCCAGGAAGTTATAAGTACCTGTGCATGAACTTGGAACCCGCCTATTTGCCAATAAAAATGCTGACCTACTTCCACACCGGATATCTCGTAGAAAAAATTCAGCGTGTTAATAGGAAATTGTAGAATATCCATATTACCCTTTTTATATAAAGATGAATTTCAAAAAGAAATTATTTTGGTTCAATGACCGATTCCTCAATTATTTCACTATCATCAGTCAGGCTACGAAATAAAATAATGGAATGATTATTTGATTGAT
This sequence comes from Chamaecyparis obtusa, assembly GCA_027943335.1. Lineage (NCBI taxonomy): Eukaryota > Viridiplantae > Streptophyta > Pinopsida > Cupressales > Cupressaceae > Chamaecyparis > Chamaecyparis obtusa. Next base: position 7,834 of record BSBK01015348.1, read on the forward strand.
TAAGAAGATTTCTTTATTTCTATACAAATATTTTATCTTAATCTATTCTATAAGATTTGGGAATAGTAACCAACTTAGTTTTAGCTTCTCTTTTTTATTTTTTAATTCATTTTTGATAGAATTACAATGCTCTACCCGTGCGAATTGCTAAAATTAATTTATTTAGGATCAGTCGGATTGGTCCTCTCCCGTCATCATTGGCTGGGATTGGGATATCCACGAGATCTGGGTCACAATCTGTATCAACTAAGCAAATTGTTGGAATACCCAAAGTTCTACATTCCCGAATAGCAGTATATTCTCCTTTTTGATCGAGAATTATTACAATATCGGGCAATTTTGTCATGTATCTAATACCTCCTAGATCTTCTTGCAATTTGTTCAATTCTCTCTTGAGTATTGCTGCTTCTTTCTTCGTAAATTGATTGAATCCTCCCGTATTTTTTTTTTTCATTAAATTTTTGAATTTTTCAAGTCTTGCTTCTGTAGTAAACCAATTAGTTAACATACCCGCGAACCATTTTTTATTTACATAATGACATCGAGCTGCTAAAGCAGCTAATTTAGCTGCATCAGCTGTTTGATGTTTTGTACCAACTATCATAAATTGTTTTCCTCTTTTTGCTCCATCAAACACAAAATCACAGGCTTCTGATAAAAAACGAGCGGTATAAGTCAAATTTATAATATGACTATCTTTACGTTCTTTAAAAATGTAAGGTGCCATTTTAGGATTCCATTTTCTGGTTTCATGACCAAAATGAACTCCTACTTTTACCATCTCTTTCAAATTGATGTTCCAATTTTTTTTCGTCATTTTCTTTTTCTGTTTTTTAATATGAACTGAAATATCTACATTCCAATGGAATGGGTTAGATTGCTTGCCGTAACGTACTTGGTACAATTATTCATTTGATTTTTTCTTTATTTTTATACAATAATATAAAGTAAATTTGTTCTATTTCTTTATTTATTGTATAAAAATGACTTTTTGACTGCTCGTTTTGATTTTTTCTTTTTTATTTTAACTAGTTTTTTTTTCACTTTTTTTTTTTGTTTTTGCGATAAAACTTTATATTCATAATCAAAGAAAAAATCTATCACTTTATTGATAAATATACTTTTGTTCCTCATTCTCGGATCCATTTTACTCCGTTTTTCCAAAGAGTTGAATCCAGTACCAACAGGTATCATTCTCCCGAGAATAACATTTTCCTTCAAGCCCTTCAACCAATCAATACGACCTTGAAGAGCAGATTTAGCTAAGACCCGAGCAGTTTCCTGAAAACTTGCTTCCGATAGAAAACTTTGAGTATTCAGAGATGCGTTTGTCATTCCCAATAAAATGGTTCGATAGTTTATTCTTTTTTCTAGAGCACGATCCATTCTTTGGACTCGTGATAATCCAATGAGTTCTCCGGGTAAAAAAACACTATCTAGTCCATTTTCAAAATTTTGATTTTCGGACTTTTCGACATCTACAACTAAAACTTTCGATGTAATTTGGCGCACAATAATTTCTATATGTTTATCAGAAATTTGTACCCCCTGGGATCGATAAATCTTTTGAATTTCATTGACTAACTGATTCTGACTATCCTCCATAGTTATTCTAACACTGGTGAATGACCCCCAAAAGTTTCCAAAAAATATTGCTAGATGTCTGTTCAATTCTTTAAATTTTTTTTTTCAGTATTCGAGCGGGGCTTCTGACAATTGTTCAACTTAGGGAGACCTTGAATTATATCATCGGATTTTAATCTTTCGTATGACATAGTGATTAATGTATCTCCTTCGTAAAGAATTCTCCCATAATAACTATTATGAGTTGCTCCTCGAGTACCCAAATAGGGTTTAGATAATCTAATGATGAAAGATTCCTCACGAACAACTACAATTTGACCAGATCCTTGGAGTTGTTTATCTTCGGATATCATATACTTTCGCAAAAAAAATTGTCCAAGGCTGACTACTGGAAATGTTTTTTCAAAAAAATTGGATAGGGAAAAGTACAAATTCAAATTGAAGAAATTGAAAATAATATTCTTGCCATGAATCAAATTTATAAATTCCCCTCTTTTCGATCCATAAAATAGCATTTAGCTCCTTGAAAAGTATTCGAGTCATAGTTAGAAATTGAATGTTCATTAGTAAAGCTTTTTTATAAGTCATCAAATGAGAGTCTGGAAACGATTTGCAATACTATGTAAATGACCCAGGAGACCTGACAATGGTATTTTTTTATTTGCATCCGACTTTTTTACTGTATTACCTGACAATGGTATTTTTTTATTTGCATCCGACTTTTTTACTGTATTTAAGCATTTTAAATCATTAAACAAAACGATTTGCAAAAAATCAGAAGGAGAAAGAATGAGAAAAGATTTCTCTTTTTTATTCTTATTAGGTACTGAACGAATAGTTCCCTTACTAAGTAATTGACTTTGATCATTCGAAAAAAAAGAATTAGTGTGACCTAATTTGTTATGAAACAAAAATGGAGAACTTGCCATATTGAAAAAAGGGTATTTCAGCAAGCTAATTTGAATCATATTGATAATGATCGTATTTGTTCTTACTGAAATAAGAGAAGCATAAGCCTTTTTTACTTTTAATCTGGGCTTTCCGTCTAATTGATTTTCAAGAAAATTCCTTTCTTTTTCCATCGAAAAACGGTCATTAAAAAAAGCAAAAATGTTGTCATTTTTATAAAGAATACCTTCTCTGGGGATTCTAAGAATTAAATAAGGACAAGGGATTCTTCGCTTTACCCATTGTTTATCACACCATAATGGTACGATGAGTTCGTTTTTTACCCTCATATTGTTGGTATTTTCAAAAAGAATGGTGCAATCGATAGAGTCTTGATGTTTGTTAGGTATGGTTCGATCAGTTTCGAGATAATTCAAGATTTTTTTCCCTTTTTCAAAACAGTTTGAGTCAACTGATTCGTGTTTCACTTGATCCACTGAATAATTCGAAAGTGATTTATGTTTGTAAAGAAGAAGTTCTGGAATATCCACTTGATCTTGATCTTTATGAAAAGCGGATTCATATATACCTCCCGATAATACCCATAAATGAGTTGTCTTGTCTATTAAATGAGACTGTATAGGGATATTCCAGTGAATTTCTCCTGTCAGGCCAGAATATATATATTTTTTGACTTTTTCTTTAAAGGGGGGTTTTTTGGCACGAATCTCGGCAATTACTTGTTCCGATTCCACGAGTTGATTATTCTGAATGAATAGCAAGCTTTCTGGCGGAATCGTTAAGTTTTTTACTTCATATTGATTATCAATAGTCACGTCTAAACTATTATGACATATATAAGCAGGGTGCCCATGACGGGTGCGGGTAGGAGAAACTAAATTTTCATTGAATTCCATTTTTCCGGTGAACGGGGCTCGTATATGTTCTGCAATATCACCCGTAAAGACCCCACCAGTATGAAAAGTCCTTAATGTTAGTTGAGTTCCCGGCTCTCCAATTGATTGGCCTGCAATAATGCCGACTGCTTCTCCTAATTCGATTAAGTTACTATGAATAGTATTCCGACCATAACATAATTGACAAATCCAAGATATACTTTTGCAAGTAAAAGGGGTTCGTATATATATTGGTTGTATTTGGAAATAATATAATTGATTGGCAAGTTTCATCCCAATATCTTCATTGCGCGTGGCAATACATCTTCCGTTTATATATACATCGTCTGCTAATACACGACCAATTAGTGTTTGTAGAACAAATTGATTTTTTATTGTTTCTTGATCTTGAATAAGATTTACAAAAAGACCTTGGATAGTACCACAATCTACTTTACGTACAACGAGGTGTTGTACTACTTCAACAAGTCTACGTGTGAGATATCCAGCATCTGCTGTTCGTATAGAAGTATCTACAACTCCTTTACGAGCACCGTAACATGAAATAATATATTCTGTTAAAGAAAGTCCTTCGCATAAATTTCCTTGAATGGGTAGATCCACAATTTTTCCTTGAGGATCTGATATTAATCCTCTCATACCTACTAATTGGTGAACTTGAGATAGACTTCCTCTAGCTCCTGAAAAGGACATCATATGTACTGGATTAAGAGGATCAGTCATCTTAAAATTCGGATTCATTTCTCGTTTCAAGTATTCACTGGTAGCATGCCATATCTCAATCAATTGACGTAATTTTTCCACTGCATGTACATTTCCATAATCATGCTGTCTTTCCGAAGCAAACCCTTGTTGCTGCACATCTTGGATAAGCCATAGTTTAGCTGGTGTTGTTAAAAGATCATCAATTCCTAATGAAATAGCTGCATCGGTAGCTTGCTGGAAACCTAAAATCTTCAGTTGATCTAATATATGTGATGTATATGTCATTCCAAATTGATTTACGAATCTTCTAATAAGGTGCTTCATAACAAATTTATCCATCCCTTTATTAAAAAAGGGCACTTCAAAAGGAAAAGGCACTTTGAATTTAGGTTGTGTCATAAGAATAAAATATCTCCATTTTGAATAAAATAAAATATCTCCATTTTGAATAAAATAAAATCTCCCCATTTTGGGTTGGGGAGCAGAAATCAGCAATGGGTTTAAGCTCGAAGGCTTCCTTAATCTTTATCTCTGCATGAATGAAAGGATCATAAAATGAATAACATTAAATTCTGAATAGTGACAGTTCTTGTCGGATATCATAAGTCCACAAGCCTTTTATAGCTTCTTCTATTTCTCGATTAAAACGAATACGACCAACGGTTGTTCGAATGTATTTATTAAGTATTTCCCCCACTCTACCTTTTCTTATTCGAAAATGATCATAGATTTCGTAGAAGGTACCTAAAGATTCATATTGAACTTCGATAGGAAGTTCTCGATTTACTGAATTAATAATAGAGGTATCTATATCTCTCCTCCATCGGAGCCATAAAGGACTGTCTAAATCAATTTGTTTTTGTTCATAAGCTTTAAGTGCATCATCATAGCTATAAAACGAAGGCGAGACGATCTTCTTTTTTGAGTTATTCGGGTGGTACCTATTTTCATAAATGCCCTGGTTTTTTTGAAGAGTTGATCTATAAAGTCCTAGAAGCATATCTTGAGTCGGTACACAAATAGGATCTCCTATAGTTGGAGAGATAAGATTGAGATGAGAAAACATAAGTAAACGAGCTTCGACTTGAGCTTCCATAGATAAAGGTACGTGGACAGCCATCTGATCTCCGTCAAAGTCGGCGTTAAATCCTGCACAAACCAATGGGTGCAACCGAATGGCACGTTCTTCTATTAAAACAGGTAGAAATGCTTGTATTCCTAATCTGTGTAAGGTGGGTGCTCGATTTAACAATATGGGATGTCTTTGGATAGTCTGTTTAAGTACGTTCCATATAATAGATTTCCTATCTCGAATTAAAAATTTAGCAGTTCTTAGATTGGGGGCAATCTGTCGTTCAACTAGATCACGAATTAAAAATCCTTGAAAAAGTTCTATTGCGATTTCTCGGGGTAATCCACATTGATACAATGAGAGATGGGGACCTACCACAATAACAGAACGACCTGAATAATCGACCCGTTTTCCAAGTAAACTTTCACGAAATATTCCTTCTTTACCTTGGAGGAAATCTGAGAACGATTTATAAGGTCTATCCTTACTATCTTTCACCGGTTGTGCGCCTATACTGTTATCAAGAAGTGTATCTACGGCTTTTTGGACTAATTTCTTTTGATCAAACAATAAATCTGGTAGTAGAAATGCACGAGTCCATTCTACGGATTCTAAAAGATTATTATTTCGACGGATAACTTTTAGATAAAGTTCATTGAGATCCGAAGTAATCACTCCACCTTCATTTAATTGATACATTGGCCTCAGGTCGGGAGGAAGAACTGGTAATAGGCATAGAACCATCCATTGTGGTTCTACATTTGTTTGAATAAAATATTTAGCAAATTTCATTCGTCTAACCAAACGATCCTTTCTTATTTGAAGTGAAAAAAGTTTTTTCTTCATATTATTATATAGTTTTTTGAAAGGACAGTCTTGATTCGAAAATTCGTTTTCTGTCTCCTCCGAGTCCGAGAATTGATTCGAAAATTCGTTTTCTGTCTCCTCCGAGTCCGAGAATTGATTCGAAAATTCGTTTTCTGTCTCCTCCGAGTCCGAGAATTGATTCGAAAATTCGTTTTCTGTCTCCTCCGATGAGAATAATATAGATATTTTCGTATCTATTTCCTTCCATTCTATATATGAATGATCTATAATCATTTGCAGATCTAGACCAGCTAATTGTTCTCTGATAGCTTTTCCTCCAGTGGCAATTTCTCGCTCTTGAAATAGCGGAAAATCCCAAGAGAGATAAGAAGCAATATCTTTTGCCCAAGATTTATACTCATATTCACGAAGTTCTCCCTGAAATCGCAATAAAGTTGGCTTGTTAGCTGTGGGCCTAGTAATACAAACATTTGGATAGGTTTTTACAATCTTTTTTCCCCCCCCTCAGAATCGGACATGAAAGTTTCCTCTCATCCGGCTCAAGTAACTATACCAAAATGGAAAGTGATTATGTATCATTATGCAAAAAATGTTTTTTGCTCTCTGGTAATGTATCCCGACGGTTTTCGTTCCCAAGTGATAAAACTAAATAGTTACTCTTTGCTCAAGTTCCAAGTGAATTCAATTATTGGTTTACAATTCGTATTATGACATAAATATGGAATTAGTGAGCAGTCTCCTCCCGATACATTTCTTTGTGAAAGACCTTGAATTTATTTGAAATTCATATGGGATTTACTTGTCTGTATCTCTTTATTAATTGATCCTGTAGGTTTCTGTTTTACTTCGATGGTTGCAATACTATTTGAAGCATATGTGCGATGAATAGACTCCTATAACCATATCTTCTTTTTGATCTAGAATAAAAAGAAAAATGAAACAGATTTTGGATTCCATTTTGTTTCTTTCTTTCTAATAAAAGAAGTATTTTTACGAAGTCCAATTAGCAATTTAATTTCATAATATACAAGATATTAACCCTAGATTCATTCCTCTTTATCAACATGTTTCTAATTCTGAGCTTCATGCCCCTCTTGCCGAGGGGCGTGTCAGAGCTAAGGGCATCCCAATTAGATTAAATAGGATGACAGTTCCTATGGATCTGTATAATCGGAGCTTGTGATCAAGTCACACATCGCAGTATACTGGGTCTTCTAATTCTTTACGAGTTTTATCTAATAGATTCGCGATATAACTGGGACGTCGTTTGAAATACCAAATATGAACAACTGGGCATGCCAATTTAATGTATCCCATTCGATATCTTCGAATTCGAGGATCAATAACAAGTTCAACTCCACATTGAGTACAAAAATTGGAGTCGTAGTTTTCCTTCTCATTTTCCATCATTGGAGGTTTTACACAAGCACAAACTCCCCTTTTCTTAGGTCCAAATATTCTTTCACAAAATAATCCATCTCTTATTGGTTCATAAGTTTTATAATCTAAAGTCTGTTCTGCAGTCACTTGTCCGACTCTTTCTCCATTAGGTAATATTCTTTCAGACCAAGCGAGAATCTGCTCGGGAGAAACTAATCCAATTTGAAGTTGTTCGTGTTTATTCTGGTCACTCATAAAAAATAAATTTTGATTTATTTTGATCAAACTTCCTTCTTATCTATCTGAAAGTCTATCTCAGATAGAATAGTATGATTCAATTCTAGAGCTAAAGATCGTAGTTCTCGACTGAGCAATCGGAAAGATTCTGTAAAAGTGCTAGGTTTAGGCATTGGTTCTCGGTTGAAAATGGCACCAAATATTTTTTCACGAGTGTCCATATGATCAGATTTGAAAGTAAGTATCTCGTGTAAAATATAAGCAACACCAAAACCTTCTAGAGCCCAAACTTCCATTTCTCCTACTCGTTGCCCTCCTCTGGAGGATTTTCCTTTTAGAGGTTGTTGTGTAACCAGCGCATAAGGTCCACGAGAACGTGCATGAATTTTGTCATCAACTTGATGGCACAATTTCGATATATAAGCTATTCCTATTGTAACAGGTTGTTCAAAAACCTTTCCTGTTCTTCCATCAATTAATCTATGTTTTCCAGGATGATCAAGTTCAAATACCCATGGATTAGCTGTTTGCTCGCTAGCTTTATAAAGCTCAGAAAATACTAGTTTTCTAGAAGCTTCTCGCTCGTACCTTTCGTCAAAAGGCGCCAGTCTATAATGTTTGTTCATTAGTTTTCCTGCTAAACCAAGCAAACATTCAAAAATCTGTCCTACATTCATTCGTGAAGGTACCCCTAATGGATTTAATACCATGTCCACTGGTGTTCCATTTTGTAAATAAGGCATATCTTGCCTGGGCAAAATTTTTGAAATAATACCTTTATTACCATGCCTTCCCGCTACTTTATCACCCACTTGTATTTTACGTTTTTGTAAAATATATACATGAACTTTTTCTACAATATCACCGAGATAATCGTCTTCCTCCTCGAACTCTTGAAAGCATCTCACATCGATAACTCGACCTTTTACACCTTTAGGGACTCTAAAACAATTTTCTTTTCCAGTAGGTGCCTTAATATCAAATAAAGCTTGTAATAATTTTCCTTCTGGAGTATTTATTAGTGAGTCTTCTTCTGCTTCCAGTATTAATTTACCTACTAATATATCACCTGTTTCTATCCAAGATCCTATCATTACAATGCCGTTTTCGTCCAGATGACGGAGTAAGTAAGCATTTAAATGAGGTATTTCTCTAGTTATTACTTCAGGGCCCTGGTTCGTAAAATAAACTCCAATTTCGTATCTTACGATCTGGAAAGAAGTAAAAATGTCTTCATAGACCAGACGTTCACTAATAAGTATTGCATCTTCAAAATTGTATCCTTCCCATGGCATATAGGCCACTAAGATGTTTTTTCCCAAAGAAAGTTCTCCCCCTGCTGTAGCTGCACTGTCTGCTATAATTTGTCCCCTCTTTACATATTCCCCTTGGCGAACTCGGGGTTTTTGATGCATACAAGTATCACTATTAGAACGTTGATATAGAATCAATTCTGTTTCTATATTGGCTCGAGCAACAGATGAAGTTATGATGATATTTTCACCATCAATATACTTTATTTTTCCCCCTTGTTTGGCTATAGCTACACTTCCTGAATCTAAAGCTACTTGACCCTCCAATCCAGTTCCGACAATACACTTCTCAGGTTGAACAAGTGGAAGTGCTTGACGCTGCATATTAGAACCCATTAAAGCACGATTCGCATCATTATGTTCGATAAAAGGAATAAGGCAAACTCCAACGGAAAAATATTGGGAAGGAAAAATACTTCTGAAATGAATTTGGTCCCATGCAAAAAATAAAAATTCTTGTTGAAATCGAGCTGCAGTCAATTGTTCCTCTGGAACCCCTTGATTTAATGCCAGAGAATTTCCTATAGCTATCCGATAGTATTCATCTTCTCCCGGTAATAGATAAACCATATGGTCTTTGTTCGATCTCTTAGAGAGCCTATAGAATGGACTTTGTAAAGAGCCGTAATGACCAAGCGTTGCATAAATAGATAACGATCCAATAAGCCCAACATTTATTCCTTCGGATGTCGTAATCGGACAAATACGTCCATAATGACTAGGATGAATATCCCGTGTACGAAAAGTAGACGTTCGACTTGTCAATCCTCCAGGGCCCAAAGAGCTCACTTTTCGACTATGAACTATTTCTGCCAACGGATTAGTTTGATCCAAAAATTGTGATAAAGGATGTAAACCAAAAAAATCCTGAAAAGTATCCGTTAATGGAATTAAAGTTTCCAATTTAATAAGAGTTATTCTCCTTTTAAGATTGATTGATGCAGATAATATAGTTTTTTCAACTGCTTCTCTGAAATCATATAGAGCTAATCGTAATTGCTCTTGTAATAAATCTGCTACAGAACGAATATATCGATTTTGTAGGTGATCTATATCATCGGGTGTACCCGTTCCAAATTGCACTTGGATAAGGTAATCCACAGCAGCCAATATATCGTGCGGTAATAATAAAATCTCGTTCTCGGGTATATCAAGACTTAGTTTTTTATTCAGATTTCGTCGACCAATCTTTCCTAATAAACATTTCGTTCGAAAAAATGTTGTTACTTTTTCATATATAGACTCAAATTCTTCTTCTTCTTCTTCTTCTTCTTCTTCTTCTTCATCACTTTCGTCACTTATGTAGAGTTTTTTATAAAGTTTCAAAATAGCTTTCCGCTTCCCGCCATACCAATCGTAGTATGTATCATACTCCTTTGAATATTGGAAAAATGCTTTAAGATTCTTATAGTTAAAAATATCTTCGGAATTTAGACCCATAGCCAATAAAAAAAGTAAAACAGATATTTTTTTTTTTTTGTTTATACGAATCCATATCTTTTCTGTTTTTTTATTGAGCTCTAATCTTGATCTTCCTCCCCAATCTGAAATTATTGTGCCAATCCAGATAATGTTTCCCGACGGTTTTCGTTCCCAAGTGTAATAAATACCGGGACTTCTTACTATTTGATTGACCACGACTCTGTAATTTCCATTTATTACAAAAGTTCCTTTAGAATTCATCAAAGGAATATTTCCCAGATATAAAATCTGGTTTTGTATTTCACGAGTTTTCTTAGTTTTCTTAATCAATCTTGCTGGTACATATAATTGACAGTTATATGTAAGAGACATATATACAGCATCTCTCTCTTTAATGAAAGGTTCTGTTAATTTATATTCATTCCCAAAAAGAAGAATTTTGATCTTTTTATTTGGGCTTTCAATTTTTGAAAAGTTATTGATTTCTTCTATTAAGCCTTGATTGATAAAACGAAAAAATCCTTCAAGTTGTATTTTACCAAATTGGGGAATTATATTATAAGTATATTATATATTTCGATATTTATTCCTCATTGATCTATACGAATAGAAATAAATTCGACAAAAAATTGACATGTTTTGTTCACTATATCAAAAAAAGAAAAGAAAAAGAAGCTATTTCCTTTTCTTATAATATATGATATATGATGGGAATATTTCTATAGTTATCAATTCTCTAGTTATTGACAGACAAATGTGAATTTAGTATACTATTGGGTACTCTAAATTCCTATTCTATACTAGAGGGACTCTAAAATTGGTTATACGACATATCCGAGTTATAAAGAAGGATGTGAAATACCCTACATATCATCTCCGATAGATAAAGCAAAATATCTTTTCTAAAACTAGATGTGGGGATGGCGACATAGCCAAGTGGTAAGGCAGGGGACTGCAAATCCTCGATCCCCAGTTCAAATCTGGGTGTCGCCTTGGTAGCGTAAACAAATCTAAAAATCTCTATTTGTATCCATGTCTTTTGAAGACAACTTGTATAGGTTCAGGTCCCTATTGCTAATATAGCAGATAAAATTCAAATTTATCGTTAATGTCTAATCTGATAGGTAGTTGAGAGTCATTAGTTCCAAGAAACAATTTTGAGAAGTCGCTACTATCGACTCATGCTTTCTTTCAGAATAGGAAGGTAGAGGATTTCCACTTTGCACTATTCTTAATAGTTCCATTATCATCAAGAATCAATAATGATATTATTTTTTTTAGAAAGTTTTATAAAGAGAGGGATTCGTATGGATATAGTCCGGTATCGCTTGGGCTGCTCTAATGGTAGTTTTTACTTTTTCTCTTTCACTCGTAGTATGGGGTAGAAGTGGAATTTAATAGAATTCTAATAGTCTTTCTATTTTTAATCGTTCTGTTCAAAACAAAAAAAAAATGATTTTACGTTACGATGATAGATACTATCATTAATGATCTAGTAATATTGAATTATCAATGATATGATAAATAATATCAAATTGATCATGTTAGAAACACAATTCTACTTCATATTTATCAAATATGAAGTAGAATTGTATATAGCGAACCATAGTATTCTTAACTATACATATGTTAAAGCATATGGAGCATTATTGCTCTGTCTTTTCCATATCAATTTTTGGCCTTTACGATTTAAATTTTTGTATATTACTATGTAATAGTAAACAATGCGTATTCGTATTATAAATAAATTGAAAAAAAAATGGGAAATAGAAAAAAGAAAAATACTTCTCAAATACTATTCAGAATAACACCTATATTTTATCTACATCAATTTTTTCCAGAGATATGTAAGAAATTATGATTAGTCCCCACGAGACAAATGAGAATTTAGATCTACTTATCCAAAAATCTGTGTAGAAGAAGTAGTACAAAGGAAAAATTTTCCTTTCCTTTTTCTTTTGTACTACTTCTTCTCAAAAAAATAGACCGACCGTTATTACTTTTTTTTACTGACGATCTAGACTAATTCTAGATTATAAGTAATCACTCTAGTTCGCTTTGAGGCCTCGTTTGTGCGTAAATAACGATTAGAAAAGCAGTAGGCACTGTAATGAATATTAGAATAGCAATAAATGCAAGGTTATTTACTTCCATGATTGATTTTCGCTTCGTTTTACAATAACTCGAGATTTGATCTCATAGAGTATCTTTTTTCAAAAAAAAATGGATTGAATCCATGGAGGACTAGTAGAACATACTATTATCTCTTATTCATCTCGGATTTAGTAATCCGGCCCCTAATGGATCGATCCCACCGTCTTATTAGTATAGTTCCAAGGGTTGACTCAATTCAATTTTATCGTTAATAAAAATAACATTAGACATGCAAATTAAATTCAATTTGATTCATTTAATGTTTGTCTCAATCAAATATTTCTATGTTAATGTCTATATAAAAAAAGACAATGAATAGCTCCCCAATTATCTTATCCTAAGAATTGACCATGACCCTGGAATGAGCAGAATAGTTTGGATAGTAACCAAAATAGAATTGAATCTTTTGTATTTTTGAGAAATCATTAAAAACCTTTTTTTCGTTAAATATGAGAGAATACCGCGTAGATCTCTACGCGGTATTCTTCCTAACACAGATCTATCTTACTACGATACCCTTTTTTGATTTCTCAAGGGTAAAAGAAGATTCAGATCCTATGCTGATAATTTGGCGAATCCACACACAAAATGTGTAAAAAATGATCAAATCTATTCTAGTCTACTCTCTTTTCCTTTTTTACTCTTGTTTGGGGGTAGGGATCGCTCAAACAATTGTTCAATTTATTGAATCGGGACTGACGGGGGCTCGAACCCGCAACTTCCGTCTTGACAGGGCGGTACTCTAACACAATTGAACTACAATCCCACTAGGTACAGTTTATTGACTAATTAGTCATAGTAATTCAACTGTGCCGGGTCGTATGTTGTAAAACTTTTCTCTTTCAAATCTACCAAAAGTATTTGTTCGTTCCAATTCTTTCTATATAGAGTATAGGGGATTCAAAAACGAATTACCTTTTTTACCTGATAGATTGATATCTATCTCAATCTATCAAGTTGGTATTGGGCCGAGCTGGATTTGAACCAGCGTAGGCATATTGCCAACGAATTTACAGTCCGTCCCCATTAGCCACTCGGGCATCGACCCAGGAAAAAATGGGAGTTATTATAAATTAGATATTATAATTACTTTCCTAGCCTAGTACCCCTAGGGGAAATCGAATCCCCGTTGCCTCCTTGAAAGAGAGATGTCCTGGGCCACTAGACGATAGGGGCCTACTTATTGTCATAATAATTCAAATCCCTAGGAATTTGTCAATAAAAAAAATCTTTTTTCATATTAATTATTGAATATTCTTCTTGTGTTGTCAGGATCGACAATATAACTATATTCAATTATTTCTTAATATATTGACCCCATTATTTGATTACATAATCAAATATGTAATAGACTTTGAAATGACCAAAAGCTCTTTTAACTCGGGGGTAGAGTAACGCCATGGTAAGGCGTAAGTCATCGGTTCAAGCCCGATAAAGGGCTCTTGCTTGCAATAAAGCCCAGGTTTTTATTTTTAACAACAAAAAAAACTGCAATATACCTTTTTTTGTTATAACGGAATAGAACATGTAATATGATTGAGGACAACAAACATATAGAATTTTTTTGAGATATAGTTTTTTTTCTTTATCTTGGTACTAATAAGACAAGGAATAGTATAAGATATGCATAATAAATCTCTTAATTATTTCGTATTACTTTTAAACTAAATAAAAATTAGAAGTAAGTGAACCTAACCCATTGACTGATTAATATATAAGTTATTCTGATATTGAAAAATAGTCTGAATTCTAGATGGAATCATTTTCCTTTTATCTTTAAAACCATAATTCGATTATGATGTACCAAACATTCTTACTTGTAATGTACAAGACATTTTATCTTGGTCATTTCTACCAGTGGAAAATAGATTGGAATTGAGATATCAAAAAAGATAAGAAAAGGTAAATGGAAAACAAAGGAACTGTTTATTTTTCATTATATCTAATATAGTATCCCTTTTTTTGAATAAGGGAAAGGAGCGGATAGAGTTCTTTGCTCTAGCTCGTAGAGCAACAAAAATCTTTCTTGTTGTTCCTATTTATTCATAGAACGTAGAAATCATGTAGTAGTAAAAAACATAGAGATACATAAAGTATTTCTCAAAATTACTATGAGTAAGATTTAAGACGTAATAATATTCAATAGAATTGATATTCTTAATAGTCTCGAAGAGCAGAGAGGAATATAAGCTAACTTGCTTTTCTGGCATTCTGTTTTTATATATTATATAAATAATATAATTTATAGGATAAGAAAAAAAGGGAATAGAAACAACTTCGGGTTATCATGCATTTACTTATATTGATATTATTTCGGTTTAACCGGATAAAATCCGTGCCAATAAGGCATCTTCGAAACCCGATTTATTGAAAGGGATGATGGATAAAAAATTGTCCATAAATATTTGAAATATAAAACAATGGTATACCCTTTCTATCAAATAGGGTGCTCGGAAAAGGTTGGAATAGTTAAATAGGAGGATTACTATGACTATAGCCCTTGGAAAGTCTTCCAAAGAGGAACAAACTTTATTTGATATTATGGATGACTGGCTCCGCAGAGACCGTTTTGTTTTTGTGGGTTGGTCCGGTTTATTGCTTTTTCCTTGTGCTTATTTGCGCTAGGCGGATGGTTCACGGGCACAACTTTTGTGACTTCGTGGTATACTCATGGATTGGCCAGTTCCTATTTGGAAGGTTGTAATTTTTTTAACTGCTGCAGTTTCTACGCCTGCTAATAGTTTGGCACATTCTTTGCTGCTATTATGGGGTCCTGAAGCACAAGGAGATTTTACTCGTTGGTGTCAATTAGGTGGTCTATGGACTTTCGTTGCTCTTCATGGTGCTTTTGGTCTAATAGGTTTCATGTTACGCCAATTTGAACTTGCTCGATCTGTGCAATTACGACCCTTATAATGCAATTGCGTTCTCTGCTCCGATTGCCTGTTTTTGTTTTCCGTATTCTTGATCTATCCATTAGGTCAGTCTGGTTGGTTTTTTGCACCTAGTTTTGGCGTAGCAGCTATTTTCCGATTTATCCTCTTTTTTCAAGGTTTTCATAATTATCCATTAGGTCAGTCTGGTTGGTTTTTTGCACCTAGTTTTGGCGTAGCAGCTATTTTCCGATTTATCCTCTTTTTTCAAGGTTTTCATAATTGGACCTTGAATCCATTTCATATGATGGGAGTTGCCGGAGTATTGGGTGCTGCTCTTCTATGTGCTATTCACGGTGCTACCGTAGAAAATACTTTATTTGAAGACGGTGATGGTGCAAATACATTCCGTGCTTTTAACCCAACTCAAGCCGAAGAGACTTATTCTATGGTCACTGCAAACCGTTTCTGGTCCCAAATTTTTGGGGTTGCTTTTTCCAATAAACGTTGGTTACATTTCTTCATGTTATTTGTGCCGGTGACCGGTTTATGGATGAGTGCCATTGGAGTAGTTGGCCTAGCTCTAAACTTACGTGCTTATGATTTGGTGACCGGTTTATGGATGAGTGCCATTGGAGTAGTTGGCCTAGCTCTAAACTTACGTGCTTATGATTTTGTTTTCCCAGGAGATTCGTGCAGCAGAAGATCCTGAATTTGAGACTTTTTATACAAAAAATATTCTTTTGAACGAAGGTATTCGTGCTTGGATGGCGGCTCAGGATCAGCCTCATGAAAACCTTATATTCCCTGAGGAGGTTCTACCCCGTGGAAACGCTCTTTAATGGAACTTTAACTTTAGCTGGTCGTGACCAAGAAACCACTGGTTTCGCTTGGTGGGCTGGTAATGCTCGACTTATTAATTTGTCAGGCAAATTACTTGGGGCTCTGTGGCTCATGCCGGATTAATTGTATTCTGGGCTGGAGCAATGAATCTATTTGAAGTGGCTCATTTTGTACCGGAAAAACCTATGTATGAACAAGGATTGATTTTACTTCCCATCTAGCTACTCTAGGATGGGAGTCGGTCCCTGGTGGGGAAATTGTGGACACTTTTCCCTATTTTGTATCCGGGGTACTTCACTTAATTTCTTCTGCAGTTTTAGCTTCGGTGGTATTTATCACGCACTAATTGGACCCGAAACTTTAGAAGAATCTTTTCCATTTTTTGGTTATGTATGGAAAGATAGGAACAAAATGACCACAATTTTAGGTATTCACCTAATCTTGCTAGGTGTTGGTGCTTTTCTTCTAGTGTTTAAGGCTTTGTATTTTGGTGGCATATATGATACCTGGGCTCCCGGCGGTGGCGATATAAGAAAAATTACGAACCTTACGCTTAACCCAAGTACTATATTTGGTTATTTACTCAAATCCCCTTTTGGAGGGGAGGGATGGATTGTTAGTGTGGACAATCTAGAAGATCTAATTGGAGGACATGTGTGGTTAGGTTCCATTTGTATCTTCGGTGGTATCTGGCACATCTTAACAAAACCTTTTGCGTGGGCTCGCCGTGCGTTTGTATGGTCCGGAGAAGCTTACTTATCTTATAGTTTAGCAGCTCTCTCTGTCTTTGGTTTCATTGCTTGTTGTTTTGTTTGGTTTAACAATACAGCTTATCCCAGTGAATTCTATGGACCTACCGGCCCAGAAGCCTCTCAAGCACAAGCATTTACTTTTCTAGTTAGTGACCAGCGTCTTGGAGCTAGTGTAGGGTCTGCCAAGGGCCCACTGTTTAGGTAAATATCTTATGCGTTCTCCTACTGGAGAAATTATTTTTGGAGGGGAAACGATGCGTTTTTGGGATCTTCGTGCTCCCTGGTTGGAACCTCTAAGAGGTCCTAATGGTTTGGACCTGAGTAAGTTGAAAAAAGACATACAACCTTGGCAAGAACGACGTTCAGCAGAATATATGACTCATGCTCCTTTAGGTTCTTTAAATTCTGTGGGTGGTGTAGCTACCGAGATTAATGCGGTCAATTATGTCTCACCTCGAAGTTGGTTAGCCACTTCTCATTTCGTTCTAGGATTTTTCTTTTTCGTAGGTCATTTGTGGCATGCAGGAAGAGCTCGTGCAGCTGCAGCAGGATTTGAGAAAGGAATTGATCGTGATTTTGAACCTGTTCTTTCCATGACCCCTCTTAATTAAACCAGAGATAAAACTAGATAAATATCTAATTTCTTTTTATAAATTAAAAGGATATAACTATCCTTTGCCATTATTCTTCCAACTGAATCCTTGTTGCTCGGCTATAGCATAGCCGAGCATTTTTTTTGGTACTGAACTAAGTTCTATCTAGGATTTTGTTTTTCGTAAGTTAGGTTGAGTTGTTCGATGAACAAAAGGAGAGAGGAGGGATTCGAACCCTCGATAGTTTTTAACTATACCGGTTTTCAAGACCAGAGCCATCAACCACTCGGCCATCTCTCCGAATTAGCATAACTCATTTTATCCCGATAGATAATATCTGTCTATAGGGAATATTATATAACTATATAACTATATATGATATTTATATATAGTGATGATAAAAAGAAAAATTTGCTGACTCGAAATTGAGAATTTCGATTCATTTATGATCAAATCAAAATCCGTAGTGCATTCCAAAATCAAAATTGACCGGATAGGGATCGAATGGTATAGCCTTTTGAATCTGTTGGAAGCTTTTAAGATAACAACCATGACTATTGCATTCCAATCGTCTGTGTTTGCATTAATCGCAATTTCAAATTCTACTAGTGATTGGTGTACTGTCGCGCTTGCCTCTCCTAATGGTTGGTCAAGTCAAAAAAATGTACTATTTTCAGGCGTATCATTATGGATTGGATCAGTCTTTTTAGTAGGTATTCTAAATTCTTTCATATCTTAAGATATATTGATCTTCTGGTTTAAAATCTCCCCCCCCGGGGGGCCATTAGAAATAAATTCAATTATTCACAAAGGAATTTACGATAAATAAAAAAAAACCAGGTAATGAAGGTGCTGGGTTTTTATTAATATAATTGATAATCGATCAATCAGTCTATTGGATGAAATAGAATAATTTACCTCCATAGAATGGTAATATATGGGTATATATTATACCCATATAACGAGTCAAATGCGGGTATGGTTGAATGGTATAATTTCTCCTTGCCAAGGAGAAGATGCGGGTTCGATTCCCGCTACCCGCCCATCTGTAGAATATAATTCTGGACTAGTTATCGTATGGTTTAGTCGTATTTGTATCGTATTTAGATTTCTTGTGTCTTTGCGGAGACGGGATTGAACCCGTGACTTCAAGGTTATGAGCCTTGCGAGCTACCAAACTGCTCTACTCCGCGTTATCCCTTCATATTAACCTTATTTATAATACCCCAAAATGGGTACATCGAGCAATCCTTAGGTATACTATTCTCCCTCCCTATATAGGGAGGGATTTTTCTATCATAACAATAACTTGAAAGAATCCTTTTTTTTTACCCTACCAACTCGATTTTGTTACCCCAGCCAACAAACATGCGTGAGCCATTTCACGGATTATATATCCGGATAATTCAAAGTCTCTATAATTGGCTCTGGGTCTTCCAGTCTTCAAACAACGTCGACGAAGACGTGTAGGTGCACTATTACGCGGTAGAGATTGTAATTTTCTATAAATTTCCAATTTTTCATCCAGTGATGAGACTTCGCTCATCTCTTTTTTCAAAGATTGGCGAAGCAAATTATATTTCCTTTCCAATCTTTGTTTCTTTTTCTCTCTTTGAATGAGACTTTTTCTTGCCATAATGATTCAGCTACTTTATATAAATAATATAGATCAAATTTGAGATGGAGAAGTATTACGTGGATTACTCCTTCTTTTTATGCATAGAGATTAGATTGAAAATCTAAAAAATGAAAAGAATAACCGAATTTACCTGATGTAGAGGCGATTAAGAAAGCTGCATACGTGAATATATAGCCTACAGAAAAGTGAGCTAATCCAACTAATCGTGCTTGAACAATGGAAAGAGCTACCGGCTTATCCCTCCATCGAACTAAATTAGCCAGAGGTGTGCGTTCATGAGCCCATGCAAGAGTTTCAATCAGTTCTTGCCAATATCCACGCCAAGAAATAAGAAACATAAATCCAGTAGCCCAAACAAGATGTCCAAATAAGAACATCCATGCCCAGACAGATAAACTGTTCATACCAAAAGGATTGTATCCATTAATTAGTTGTGAAGAATTTAACCAAAGATAATCTCTTAACCATCCCATTAAATAAGTGGAAGACTCATTAAATTGAGCTACATTTCCTTGCCATAAGGTGATATGCTTCCAATGCCAATAGAAAGTAACCCATCCAATGGTATTCAACATCCAGAAAACTGCTAAATAAAAAGCGTCCCAGGCCGAAATATCGCAAGTACCGCCCCGTCCCGGACCATCGCAAGGAAAACTATAACCAAAATCTTTCTTATCAGGCATTAGCTTAGAACCACGCGCATCTAAAGCACCTTTACTAAAATCAATGTAGTCGTATGCAAACCTAGAGCAATAGCATGATGAACCAAAAGTCTCCGGGACCAATTGTTAAGAAGAGTGAATTTTTATTATCGTTAATAGCATTCAACCAACCGGGTAACCATAAGCTTTTGCCGCATTGAATGCTGGATCATTTGCTGAAGATAAGAGCACATCAAAGCCATATAAGGTCTTACCATGAGCAGATTGTATCCATTGAGCAAATATAGGCTCAATCAAGATTTGCTTTTCTGGAGTACCAAAAGCGAGCATAACATCGTTATGAACATAAAGTCCCAAGGTATGAAAACCTAGGAATAAACTAACCCAACTTAAATGAGATATTATGGCTTCCTTATGCTCCAACATTCTCGCCAATACATTATCCTTATTCTGTTCTGGATTATAATCTCTAATGAGAAATATAGCTCCATGGGCAAATGCCCCTGTCATAATGAATCCGGCAATGTATTGATGATGAGTATACAAAGCAGCTTGAGTAGTAAAATCTTGTGCTATGAATGCATAGGCAGGCAAAGAATACATGTGTTGAGCTACCAAAGAAGTAACAACTCCAAAGAAGCTAGAGCAAGACCTATTGAAAGTGAAGAGAGTTATTGATTGTGTTGTAAAGACCCTTATGCCCGCGTCCTAATAAGCCCTCCCGGAGGGACATGTGCTTCTAAAATATCTTTTATACTGTGTCCAATCCCAAAGTTGGTTCTATACATATGACCAGCAATGAAAAACACAAATGCAATAGCTAAATGATGATGTGCGATATCAGTTAGCCACAAACTTTGAGTTTGTGGATGGAATCCCCCGAGAAGAGTTAGAATAGCAGTTCCCGCTCCTTTAGTGGTACCAAATAAATGACTGCTGGAATCAGGATTTTGAGCATAAAGATTCCACTGACCTGTAAAAAGTGGTTCCAACCCTTGGGGATGTGGTACTACATCTAAAATATTATCCCACCTTATGTGCTCTCCTCTTGATTCAGGAATAGCGACATGAACTAAATGCCCCGTCCAAGCCAAAGAACTGACTCCGAAGAGCCCTGATAAATGATGATTGAGACGAGATTCGGCATTTTTAAACCATGAAACACTTGGTTTCCATTGAGGTTGTAGATGCAACCAACCCGCTGTTAAAAAGAGAGCAGAAAGAAATAGCAAGAAAAGAGCTCCAGTATAAAGATCTTCATTAGTGCGGTAAACCAATTGTATACCACCACTGATAAACACCGGAATAAGCAATATTGACCGGACCGGGAGCACCTCTCGGGTAAAGGCTTCTACGGCCGGTTGACCAAAATGAGGATCCCAAATTGCATGAGCAATAGGTCTTACATGTAAGGGGTCGTGTACCCATGCTTCGAAATTGCCTTGCCAAGCTACGTGAAACAAATTACCAGAGGTCCACAGAAAGATTATAGCTAACTGACCAAAGTGAGAAGCAAAAATCTTTTGATAAAGGCGCTCTTCGGTAATATCATCATGACTCTCAAAGTCATGTGCAGTAGCAATACCAAACCAAATACGACGAGTAGTGGGTCCTGGGCCAAGCCTTGGCTGAACTTTGGAAATCTTGATGCCATAATGCTTTATCCTCCTAGCCATTATCCTACTGCAATAATTCTTGCTAGGAAGAACGCCCATGTCGTGGCGATTCCACCCAGAAGGTAATGAGCTACTCCTACAGCACGTCCTTGAACAATACTCAAGGCTCTTGGCTGGATAGCAGGAGCAACTTTTAATTTATTATGGGCCCAAACAATAGATTCAATAAGTTCTTGCCAATATCCACGGCCACTAAATAGGAACATTAAACTAAAGGCCCAAACGAAATGAGCACCTAAGAATAAAAGACCATATGCAGATAATGAAGAACCGTAAGATTGGATTACTTGAGAAGCTTGTGCCCATAGAAAGTCACGGAGCCACCCGTTAATTGTAACGGAACTCTGCGCAAAGTTTCCTCCTGTAATATGAGTTACCACTCCCTGATCACTTATACTACCCCAAACATCGGACTGCATTTTCCAGCTAAAATGAAATATTACTACCGAAATTGCATTGTACATCCAGAATAACCCTAAGAAGACATGATCCCAGGCAGATACTTGACATGTTCCTCCTCTACCAGGCCCATCGCAAGGAAAACGAAAACCAAGATTCGCTTTATCGGGTATTAAACGAGAACTGCGAGCAAATAAAACACCTTTAAGTAATATTAATACAGTCACATGGATAGTAAATGCATGAATATGGTGCACTAAAAAATCCGCAGTTCCTAATGGAATAGGTAACAAAGCCACTTTGGCACCTACTGCTATCAAATCACCACCTCCCAGGTTAAGCTGGTGCTTGCTGTTGCATCAGGAGCTGTCAAACTGGGTGCTAAAGCATGAGTGTTTTGTATCCATTGAGCAAAGATAGGTTGTAATTGGATAGCAGTATCTGAAAACATATCTTTAGGGCGTCCTAAAGCACTCATAGTATCATTATGAATATATAGACCAAACTATGGAAACCTAAGAAAATACATACCCAGTTGAGATGTGATACAATTGCATCACGATGTCTCAGAACACGGTCTAAAAGATTGTTGTATTGAGTAGTCGGATCATAGTCTCTTACCATAAAAATAGCTGCATGTGCAGCAGCGCCAACTATGAGAAATCCACCATCCACATATGGTGCGTGAACAGAGATAGTTGGGTACCATAGTCAGTAGCTAGATATGGATAGGGAGGCATAGAATACATATGATGAGCTACGACAATAGTTAAAGATCCTAACATAGCTAGGTTAAGAGCTAATTGAGCATGCCATGAAGTAGTTAAGATCTCGTAAAGACCTCTATGTCCTTCCCCTGTAAATGGACCTTTATGAGCTTCCAAAATATCCTTGAGGTTATGACCAATAACCCAATTGGTTTTATACATATGACCAGCGATTAGAAAAAGAACTGCAATAGCTAAATGGTGGTGTGCAGTATCGGTTCAGCCACAGACCCCCCGTTACTGGGTTCAGTCCTCCACGAAAAGTCAAAAATTCTGAATATTTCGACCAATTCAGAGTGAAAAATGGGGTCAATCCCTCAGCGAAACTGGATAAAGTTGAGCTAAAAGCTCACGATTTAAAATAATTTCATGAGGAAGTGGTATCTCTTTAGGGTCCACTCCAGCATCTAAGAGTTGATTAATAGGTAAAGAAACGTGTATTTGGTGTCCTGCCCAAGATAGAGATCCAAGTCCTAGTAACCCTGCTAAATGGTGGTTCAACATGGATTCTACATCTTGGAACCAAGCCAATTTTGGAGCAGCTTTGTGATAATGGAACCAACCAGCAAAAAGCATAACGCTGCAAAGATTAATGCACCAATTGCGGTGCAGTAAAGTTGCAATTCACTAGTTATTCCGGATGCTCGCCAAAGCTGGAAGAGACCAGAGGTGATTGTATTCCTCGAAAACCTCCACCCACATCTCCATTCAAAATTTCTTGGCCTACTATTGGCCAAACTACCTGAGCACTGGGTTTATGTGAGTAGGATCGCCTAGCCATGCTTCATAATTGGAGAAACGAGCGCCGTGAAAGTACATCCCACTTAGCCAAATAAATATGATGGCTAATTGACCAAAATGAGCACTAAATACTTTGCGAGAGATCTCTTCCAAATCATTAGTATGGCTATCAAAATCGTGAGCATCAGCATGTAGGTTCCAGATCCAGGTGGTAGTATTGGTCCCTTAGCTAGTGTCTTTGAGAATGACCGGGTTTAGCCCATTTTTCAAAAGAGGTTTTTAACAGGATCCCTCTCCACTACGATCTTTACTTCTTCCGGTGAACGAATGGTCATTGAGTTCTCCTCTTTCCAGACGAGACATGAGAAAAAACCCCGCCGAATTTTTGAAAAAAAAAAAAAAAAAAATATATATATATATTCTATATATTCTAAACTCGTCCCTCTCTTTATTTTGCCAGTTTAGAACTGAGCGAACTATGATACGGAAGTCGCTTTGAGGCAGTGTTCAAATTTATTATGACATATCTGATAGGTGCTTAATGGACCGTTACGAGATATAAAACTTTTCCGCCCAGTGGTAAAAAAGATATATCAATATGATACAATCCTTATCTTCATATCCAGATTTATTTTATCCATATCTCTGGACCCATATGTTACAGATCACTTTTATGATTCAAAAGAACTTTGAATTGATGAATATTAATGAATCTTTCATAAATTCTATTTCTGGACGGGATTTACTCATAAAAAGATTTTTTGAACAATCTATAGAAAGTATTCTTTTTTATATTTTCTATTTTTTGATAATGACAATGCAATAAGAGAAGCTAATTCGCTCGAATAGTATGATAAATTTCAGAATCTTGACAATTTTCGCAGTATAGTAGTGGGGAGATTTTCATTCTCCAAAACGTCCTGTAATCTTTAACCGATTTTGTGCTTCGATATAATTGCTTGGAGCAAGCGCTATAGCTTGTTTCCAATATTCAGCAGCTTGATCAACCAAGCTTCCGCAATTTCAGGATCTCCCTGTTGAATGGCCTGTTCTCCTCGGTCGGGATAGATCAACTTCTCAAAGTTTTCTTCCCTTAGAACCGTACTTGAGAGTTTCCTACCTCATACGGCTCAATTAACTATTCTTTAGTCCTTTACCCAAACTTTCAAAATAGGATAAATACGTTCAGCTTAACCGAAAGAACAGAATGGGTCAATGACATGAGTTTCAAACTTCACTTTCGATAAATGATCAGGTTTTATCTTTTCTCCACCCTAAAAAGATGAAGTATTAGAAATAAAGAGATCTACTTCAGATTATCCAGATAAAAATCTTTTAAGAGGTAACTATCTATGTTCTGTATAGAAATTTTGAATAATACTTTCCTACCAGGAAAGTACTTCACGTCTTTAGGATCTGATGCTACACCGCTGCTCAATAACCTAGTAAATCAACTCTATTACATTACATAAATAAATTCCTTATTTTTGCCCATGAGCAGATTTGATCGTATCAGCCGAACTTTCAATAATTGATCTTTATGGTGCTTTCTTCCATCAATTGAATTGATTTTTTTATCCATAGACTATCCAGGCTATATTTACCCATTCATATTTGGGCTCCTATGAGGGATATTCTTTTGACTACAGCTGATAAAAAACGTTGTTTTGGACGGTGCATATGTAGAAAGCCTCTTTTTTTTTTTCGTACTAGACGAATTCATTCTATAGTACAGATAGCCGCACGTAATGACAGATCAAGGCCGTATTATTAAGAGCTTGTGGTAAAGACGGGTTTCGTTCTAATGCTTGGAAATAATATTCTAAAGCCTTAGTATGTTCCCCATTACTTGTGTGGATAAGACCTATATATAATATATAACTTCGGTCATAGGGGTCAATTTCGGTCGCATGGCTTCATAATAATTTTTGTAAAGCTTCCGCATATTCCCCTTCGGATTGAGCTGACATTCGTTACGGTCGTTCATTTCAATTGAAATGATCTCCGCTTCAAAACCGTACATGAGAATTTCACCTCATACGGCTCCTCCTAAGTAATCAATTCAATTGACAAGAAAAAAGATTTTCCTTATGATTATGAATTAACAGGAACTAGTGTATTTCCATGAATCTCTAGCTATCCTTCTTGCAAAGATTTTTTTTTCTAAATAACCAAGTATTTTAGTTTAGCACTAAAAACATAACCTCTAACAATTTCTTTGTCCTTAACGCACTGTCTTTTACGGGAATTATTCACTTCAACAGTCTCCGATGGTTCTAGCGGTATCCGAAGTACAAACGAGATGGATGTTTGTTGCCTCAACCATTCTAACTAGCCCTTCATAAAAAGGTCATATTATAACGAAGCATTTGTGTTGTCGATTTTAACGCGTAGTGCTTTTTCCCCTATGCACACCTATCATATAGATTTGATCATTAACATCTATGTAATAGATATAACCTTTCGCTCAATACTAGAATCTCAGAAGATCAAGCATCTAAGGCTGCATAAATCGGGGATACACGACAGAAAGAATTGTTCTATTTCTAAAACTCACCTTCACTAAGCGTAAGTTTTAACTTAATAAATATCCCGCCATTCTACGAAACGAGAAAAGTAGAAAGAACAAAAAATCAAATCACACCATCTCTGTAATAGGTAAATGCCTTTTTCTCCCCTGAAGCATTGGGATTATCTGCAATAATATATCCGCTACAATTGTGAAAGTCTTGTCGATAAAAATTGTCATTTCTCTGAGATCTAGGCATAGTTAATTAATAAATTTGATAATTTCTTTCATTCCCCATACGGAAATGATTCCATGAACAAAATTATTTTCCAATGCACAATAGCATAATAAATCAATTTCCTTATGATCGCAAATATGTAAACTGAAATAAAGAAAAATTGGGAATTTTGAAAGAGTTCATTAAATTGAATGATGAACAATCAAAAAAAAATTTGAGAAATGTTTATATCTATATAATGCGAATCTAAGAAGTTTCGCGCTCGTTTGCTCATGACCCCAACGATAAAACGAGTAAGTAAACGGCAAATTGGTGAACATAAAATGAGAAAATGATGGTTGTGTTTGTGCATACTTATTTTATTCTAAAACATAGAATTTATTGAGTATATAAGAATATAGTCATTATGATAGAATTTGTATCATTATGGTACAATTTGTACCATTAATTCTTACCGACCGAAGAATTATTCTTAATATATAGGATCATTATGGATCAATAGATCTGGCTTAATTTCACAATTGGATCGGCAATAAAAACCGAATAATCTAACAATAATAGGATTAGATCGATGAAAATGAAAATATCTTGAAATAAGAAGAAAATAAGTTTGGTAAAAATACTCTTTTGTCTTTATTCATAATACTTGACTTATGCAAAAAGTCAAGTATCACTTTAATAATTTAGAAAAGACTTGTTGTTTTCATTTTGTTGACAAATAAAGGATCGTGTAGGAAAGATGGCTGAGCGGTTCAAGGCGTAGCATTGGAACTGCTATGTAGACTTCTGTTTACCGAGGGTTCGAATCCCTCTCTTTCCGTATATTCGTATTCTTTTTTGCATCGTTTTCTCATGAATCTAAACCCAATAGCATGGTTTCATTTTCCACAATCTCCTTCCATTTCGGAATAGAGAAAATCAAAAAATATTTGAATAATATTGACAATGACATTGTCATGTAACATACAGAGGGACAGATGTGCAGAAATCCTTTCTTTTCATTCCCTTTCAATTGGGAATAATTTAAACTCGACGGGAATAGTATTCTACGACCAATAATTCATTAATCTTCAAACCGATACGCTTATTATCTATTATTTTTTTGACTAATCCACTATATTGGACTTTTGTTTAATCCGATTTAAATGGGGTGGCACCCTCATTTATCCTTCTGAAAAATATCTATATTTTTATTAATTATATTTCTCAATCCCTGTTTTTCTTTTATAGAGATTAAATCTTGGGTTTGCAACGATAACTTGGTATATCTACTATACGACCATTGACCAGGATATGCCTATGGTTGACTAATTGTCTGGCTTCAGGAATAGTAAGCGCCATACCCAATCGAAAAGGATATTATCCAAGCGCATTTCAAGTAATTGTAATAGAACCTGACCTGTTGATCCTTGGCTCTTCTAGCAATACGAACATATTGAAGTAATTGGCGCTCTGGAAGTCCGTAATGAAAACGTAATCTTTGTTTTCTTTTAGACGTACAGGATATTTAGAAGGTTTAAGAGGTTTAGAATGTTTTTTTTAATAGGCTTTTGAATTCTGTTGGGTGTTTTCTTACTTAGTCCTGGTAAAGTTTTGAGACGCTTTATTATTTTTAAACGAGGTCCGCGATAACGGGACATAAAAAACTCCTTATTTCAAGAAATGAACAAATAATGTTGGAAAGAGGAATAATATAAACAGCACGAATATTGGAATGATTTATAGAGAAACAAATTATCTTCAATTTTGAAAATATTGTAGAGAGAAAAAAGATATGTTTCAATCATTGATTTCGTTTCTAGTTGAAACGAATCATGCTACGACAGACCCGGCGGACCGACGATCCGAAAGGAAGAGTCTTTTCCTATTTCATAGATTTTAACAATCTATGGTTGATAATGGTAAGAAATGAAAAGAATAAAACGAGCCAGCTATCGGGATCGAACCGATGACCATCGCATTACAAGTGCGACGCTCTCACCTCTGAGCTAAGCAGGCTCATATGCATGCAGTATGCAGTCACATACTTATTGGCTGAAATTAAAAGATCTCTTCGAAATCGCTCGAATTATAGCGAATCGAATTATAATAATGCAATTCAGATTAAAATGAAACATTGCGTCAATTTATATGAATTGATTATTATAAAACAATAATGGGGCGTGGCCAAGCGGTAAGGCAGCAGGTTTTGGTCCTGTTATTTCGAAGGTTCGAATCCTTCCGTCCCAGGTGGAACAGTATTATTGGAAATAAAAAAAAAAAAGACTCTATTTATAGAACGGAAATATGATTTCAATAAGATCTAAATAAAGAAGGGATATTTGCGGTATAGGATGGGAATACAGATAACAACATTACATCAAAAATGCAGAAAGAATATAATGCTCATGCAAATGCAATAATTGATGGGATATTATGATTTCGTTCTACAATAAGGGGATATGGCGGAATCGGTAGACGCTACGGACTTAAATTTTTTGAGCCCTTGGTATGGAAACTTACCAAGTGATAGCATCCAAATCCAGGGAACCCTGGGATATTTTGAATGGGCAATCCTGAGCCAAATCCGATTTCTAGAGACAATAGTTTCCTTTCCGAGAAAGGGATAGGTGCAGAGACTCAACGGAAGCTATTCTAACGAAATCAACATAATTTGGATTGGATACAATCCATTATTTACATAATGTCTTTTGTATTTTATTGAACGCTTGAAAAAGCGTTATATATCACCAATAAACAAAAATAACGATTAGAGTTCTAGGTTTGTTTTGAAAGAATATGCCTAGCTTCAAATTGATTGAAATTGAAGGATTTTTTCATTCCATTTTTGTTAATTGGACGAGGATAAAGATAGAGTCCAATTCTACATGTCAATGTCAACAACAATGAAAATTGGAGTAGGAGGAAAATCCGTTGGTTTATAGATCGTGAGGGTTCGAGTCCCTCTATCCCCAGGTTATCTGTTTTATTTTCGATTTGTTAGATATGTTCTTAAGAACATAAGAAGTTATCATTATATGATAAATTTGTGTCTGCTCTCTTATATATACATCTGTGTATATAACTGTATATACATATAATAATAAATATATATATATATATATATATATATATATATTATTATGTTTTTATTTGTATCGTTGTTTTTACTCATTCAAAGCTGTCTTTTTACCTTTTTTGTTTTTAGTTGACAGGAGTTTGGTTACTGTGCTAGTATGATGCACAGGGGAACAGCCGGGATAGCTCAGTTGGTAGAGCAGAGGACTGAAAATCCTTGTGTCACCAGTTCAAATCTGGTTCCTGGCATATATATTAATATACTTAATATACTTTTATAAGTATGAAAAAGGATTAGTAGACCTTAATAATATAATGATTAGAAAATAACTAATAATAATATTGATGATTTACGAATAAATAATCATCAGTGATTCTATGTTATTGAATCCTAGGGAGTTGGTCCAAGTTATTTCAAAGGGGATAAAAAAACGACTTGAAATAACTCGAACTAGAGAGCAATTTTCTCTATTTCATTCGTATTAATATCTTCTCGTAAAAAAAAAAGAACTAGGCCTATTCGATAGTTTCCAATTCCTTTGGAAGATTCAAAAAAAATGATTACGATTAATAGAAAGATTGAGAAAAAATAGCTTCTACCTTAGCATTATATAAAAATAGAACTAGATCGGGGTAAAGACCAATACCTTATGATTGGTAGAAAGAGACAGATCAAATAAAAAGTTCGCGTGGTCCCGAATCTTTAAAATAAGATTCGGACATTCAAAACCTTATATCCATAGAACATTCGACGTAACATAGATAACAAATAAATGGGAGTTAATATCATTCCAATTGCCGCTATTGCAGTAATAATGATCCGAAAGGTCGAAGAATAATTATGATTAGTAATTATACCCAAAAATATCATAAATTCTGCTACAAAACCACTCATTCCTGGCAATGCAAGAGAAGCCATTGAAAAGCTACTGAACATAGTAAAGATTTAGGAATTGGTATAGCGATTCCTCCATTTCATCAAGAAAAAAGAGTACGTATCCTATCATAACTGGTTCCTACCAAGAAAAAAAGTGCAGCACCAATTAATCCATGAGAAATCATTTGCAAAATGGCTCCATTGAGACCTGTATATGTCATGGAACCAATTCCTATAATTACAAAACCATTATGAGATATTGATGAATAGGCTATCCTTCTTTTCAAATTGCGTTGACCCATAGAAGTTAGAGCTGCATAGATAATTTGCACTGCTCCTATTATAATCAACCACGGCGAAAACAAAGAATGAGCATGAGGTAGCAATTCCATATTGATCCGAATCAACCCGTATCCCCCCATTTTCAATAGAACTCCGGCCAAAAGCATACATGTACTATAATGTGCTTCCCATGAGTATCCGGTAACCAGGTATGGAAAGGGAAGATTGGCAAT
The DNA here is from genome assembly GCA_027943335.1 of Chamaecyparis obtusa. Taxonomy (NCBI): domain Eukaryota; kingdom Viridiplantae; phylum Streptophyta; class Pinopsida; order Cupressales; family Cupressaceae; genus Chamaecyparis; species Chamaecyparis obtusa. Next base: position 38,475 of record BSBK01015348.1, read on the forward strand.
TTTATTGCATAAGCGATCAAAAACCCTAAATATAAGAGTATTCAAGTGCGATGGGATAATCTTTTTAGCTAATAATTCGAAATCGAATGCTGGTCCATGAGATCCATAGAGACCCATACTTAAAGCTCCCATTAAGATAAAAATGGAACCACCCGCAGTATACAAAAGAAATTTTGTGGCTGAATAGAGACGTCCTTTTTCCCCCCACATGGATAAAAGTAAGTACACAGAATTAGTTCCAACTCCCACATGAGAAAGAAAAGTAGAATATCTCGAGAAGCAAATATCCCAATTGGCCACTGTACATTGCCAACATCAAGAAATACAATAATCGCGGATTTCGAGTAACTGGCCAAGCAGCTAAAGTAGCTAAAGTAGTTACAAATCCGTTAATAAAATAAGTCCAATGGAAAATCCATCAATTCCCAGTTTCCAATGAAAATGAATAAGGTTTTATCCAGTTATAATCCTCTTCCAATTGGATTAATGAATTATCAAATGATAATGATAACGGAATATATAGGTCATTAAAAGAAGATCTAATAAGCAAATACCTAGAGTATACCATCGAATCATTTTATTTCCTTTATAGGGAAATAAAGGGATTAATAACCCCGCAGATATGGGCAAAATAACAATTATTGTTAACCAAGGTAAATTACTCATAATGAAGAGAAAAGAGACTTTCGATATCAAAACCCATGCTTTCATTTTTGGGTCGAGTATGGGTTTTGATCAGTGAAAGAGGAAAAGGAGATGAAAAATATATATGGGATGAATCTAACTATTTTTCTTTTTTGATGGATCAGTAAGCTAGACCCTACTGCGCGTTGTTTCATGCCATAAATAAACACGTACACTTAAGAAATCCGTTGGACAAGCCGATTCACACCTCTTACAACCTACGCAGTCTTCTGTTCTTGGAGCAGAAGCAATTTGCTTAGCTTTACATCCTTCCCAGGTATCATTTCTAATACATCTGTGGGACACGCTCGTACACACTGGGTACAACCAATACATGTATCATAAATTTGACTGAATGTGCCATTGAATCTAAGAACTCTATAAAAACTGTTTCATTGAATAAGATTTTTTAATATATGGCCAATGACGATATATTATGAATATCAAGCAAATCAATAATTGTATTATCGGTGATATAATGAATAGATTCGGATTCTATCTGTTTGATTTATAAAACAGACAGATTTGACCGAATCTGGTCTAATCGTGTTAAACAGATCATTTGAATAATGAGTTAAATATGAATTATGCTCTTGATTGATCGTAATACTTATTTGAAATCTCTAGAAAATAAAAGATCTAGATCTATTTTTAGAGAGACAAGCCTAGTATCCATTTGAATAGTAATAGGTATACAAATTTCTCGATCTCTATTACCATTTTGACAATTAAATTGATCGATACGAGTTGATTTTCTGTTACGATATATTGCCAAAACAATAGCTAATCCAATAGCTGCTTCAGCAGCAGCAATAGCTATAACAAAGATCGAAAAGATATCCCCCTTTACTTGTCTACTATCAAAAAAATCTGAGAATGTTACTAGGTTTAAATTAACCGCATTGAGTATTAGCTCAAGACACATAAGTGCTTTAACCATGTTTCGACTTCTTACTAGTCCATAAATACCGATAGAGAATAAATAAGCACCTAAAATAAGCGCATGTTCGAGCATAATAGAGGAACTCCTCATACCTTGATCTCTTCAGATACAAACAAAAGTGATAGTTTCTAATTTACCATTATCGAAAGAAAAAAAATGATACGATGTCGCACGAGAGCTTTCATTTTCAAACTGTTTCTTCTCGACGAGCTATAGTAATGGCTCCTATAAGAGCAACTAGAAGAATTAGAGAAATAAGTTCGAATGGAAGGAAAAATCAGTGGATAAATGAGCCCCAATACGTGAATATTGCTTGTTAAATCTCGTTCTAACATTTGATCTGTTTTTGAGTCAGAGATATTCCGAACCATGATATGTTCAAGATAATAGTAATTAACGAACAAAAAAGACTTGTACAAACTATTGATGTAATGCTATCTCGACAGTCCAGGGAGGGGCATAATTGGGATAATTTGGATTATTCATCAACATCACGGCAAATAGAATCAAATATTAAACAGCTCCTATGTAGATCAGGATTTGTGCAACAGCTACGAAATCCGCATTCAGTATAATATAGAAAAAAGAGATACAAATTAGAACTAACCCCAATGAAAGAGCGGAATAAATATATTAGTAATTAATACTACTCCTATACCTCCTAATATAAGACTTAGCGTTAGAGGAGCCAACAAAAGAATATCATATATCGATTCAGATCGATTCATTATGTGTACAATAAGTTTGAATATTATTTCCTCCCATTCACTAAATAAAAAGTTACCCTATTTACCTATATGCTATACTGGATTTGTAATTTCATTTGATATGGGCACTGATTAATTAATCTATAGATCAATAATAGATTCCGATCAATCACACATGTGACATTATTAATGGAATGTCAATAGAATTATTCATTAATTACTGATTTGTCAAAAAAAAAGATTTTGTTTATTAGATACTCTTTGATCGCAGCGCAATCTGAATAATCGTAGAAATTATTGAATCATAAAATTTGTCCGTAGTTTCTTCAGACATACTAAGTTAATATGTTATGTTGAGCTCGGAATTGTTTGAATTGTTAAATCTTCAACAACGGATATTGGTAAACGTCCTAAAGCAATATGATCATAATTTAATTCATGACGATCATAGGTCGAAAGTTCATATTCTTCAGTCATCGCTAGACAATTTGTGGGGCAATATTCGACACATTTTCCACAAAAGATACAAATTCCAAAATCAATACTATAATTTCCAATCGTTTTTTCCCATATCTTTTCCGACTTTCCAATCCACAACAGGTAGATTGATCGGGCATACACGGACGCATACTTCACAAGCAATACATTTATCAAATTCAAAGTGGATCCTCCCGCGAAATCGTTCTGATGGGATCCATTTTTCATAGGGATATTGAATAGTAATAGGTAAACGATTCATGTGATATAAGGTAACAAAAAAACCTGCCCAATGTATCTCGCAGCCTGTATTGCTTGTTCACTATAATTCATAAACCCAGTTACCATGGAGAACATGTGTAAAATCTCCTTGAATAATCATTTCATAGAAATTTCTTTCTCTTATAGATTTGATCTATCAAATTTGGATATATTGCAAAATGATAAAAACCTCTTCACGAAGAAGAAAAGAGAGTTAGTTACAATAAATAAGTTGGAAAGAGGCTGTTAGTAACAGATTACCCAAAGCAATAGGTAAAAGAAATTTCCACCCAAGATCCAATAATTGGTCCATTCTTATCCTAGGCAAGGTCCATCTTGCCGTGATAGAAATAAATAAGAACAGATAGGCTTTAGCTAATATAATTAGGATCCCGATTGTTATATTAACGACCCCGCTAATTCCAGAAATAGAATCCCATTCAAATGTTTCCAGAATGGGGTATGAATGGAATTGATAAGTTCCATCCGCCCAAGTAAAGAACTGTCACAAAGAATGAAGAAGCTAATAGATTTAGGTAAGAAGCAACGTAAAATAAACCAAATTTGATACCCGAATATTCAGTTGATAACCCGCTACCAATTCTTCTTCCGCTTCGGGTAATCAAAGGGCAATCTTTCACATTCTGCCAGAGATGAGATGAAAAAAGCTAAAAACCCTATAGGTTGACGCCACAAATTCCATCCTAAAAAACCATATCTGCACTGTGCTTCAACTATATCAATTGTACTTGAACTATTGGATAATTATAGTCGACAGAAACATCACTGTTTTCATCTCTATTCCAAAACCGTACGTGAAACTTTCACTTCATACGGCTTCTCAATGGTCATTAAGAAATAAAGAAAAAAAAAGCACCAGATCATAAATTGAACCAATGAGATTCCGTCTGCTACAAATAATAGGAGCTTTTGAACCTATCTTAACCTTCAGTATTTTTTTGCCAGAGAAAGAAAACTGTGTAAAGGATTACTTCGTTCTGGATAGCCATTTTTGATTTAAGTAGATAGAAACATATTGTAGATCGGGGTTTTGGGGAGTACCACTTGATCATCCCTACCAATGTCAAGTCCTTATTGTTATCCCATTTCTATGGAAATATCTTTGGTCTAGATTATCAGTTTCTTTTTTCACTAATCTTTTTTATATCTTGGTGTTTCTCACCATCTACCTTTGCTTGATTTTTAGTATATATGACAGTAACTTCATACTTTTCTTTTGTCCTTTGCCTCCCCGCTATTGGGCCCCGATGACTATATATGAGCTGGGTACACAGTTTCACTGATTGTGCATGCTCTCACTCTTGTACATGGGGGATGGGACTTAATCATCTTACTGCAAGATTTGTAAACTGTTTGATCTCACCCATATGACTATCTAGTTTTTTGATCGGAATATTCATCCCATTCACTTCTGTTTTTCCCTTTTTTAGTTATTAATAAAAAGAGGAAAAATGAATCTCATATTCCAACGAATCACACGTAGAGATATAGATAACACACATAAAGCTAAAGGAATTTCATAACTAATAGCTTGAGCAGCAGCTCGGAGACCACCTAAAAAAGAATATTTATTATTGGATCCCATATCCTGCTATAGCAGTCCAAGGGGAGCAATACTTGAAATTGCAATCCAAAAGAAAACGCCTATACTAAGATCAATTAAAACAATGTGGCGACCAAAGGGAATTACTAAATAGCCTAAAAAATAGGTATCACTACTACTGCTGGACCAATACTAAATAACCAAATATCCCCCCTAGATGGGATAATATCCTCTTTTAGCAGTAGTTTTATTCCATCCGTCAAAGCTTGAATAATTCCCAAAGGACGGCGTATTCAGGTCCAATGCGTTGTTGTATTCCCGCAGATATTTTTCTTTCGAGCCATACAATAACTAATACTCCTATCGTAATTCCCAATAGAAGGATAATTATGTCAATTAGAATCCATATAAAACTATATATTTCTTTTGAAAATCCCAATCGAGAAAATAAATTGATAGCTTGTTCTTCGAGATCTGCTATATTAATCACCATTTTAACGATCAACCTCTCCCATAATGATATCTATACTACCCAAAATCGTCATGATATCGGCTAATTTCATCCTTTTAACCAGTTGAGGAGGAATCTGCAAATTAATAAAACCAGGTGGTCGGATTTTCCATCTCCAGGGAAAAATGTTATCATCTCCTATAAAAAAAAATTCCTAATTCCCCCTTGGGAGCTTCTACTCTCACGTAATGTTCTTGTTTTGATAACTCAAAAGTAGGGGAAGGTTTTTTACTAATAAATCGAGATTCAAAATTGTTCCATTGCGAATCTTTTCCCTTATTTAAACGTCGAAACCTCTAAATTCTCATAGGGACCTCCCGGAATTATTTTCTAGGGCCTGTCTAATTATTTTTATAGATTCTTTCATTTCTCCGATGTCGAAGCAAATAACGAGCTAACGAATCTCCTTCTTTTTGCCATTGGATTTCCCAATCCAATTCATCATAACATTCATAATGATCCACTTTACGAAGATCCATTGGATTCCGGAAGCTCGTAGCATGGGTCCTGATAAACTCCAATCTATTGCTTCTTCTCTACTAATAATGCCTACTCCCTCAACTCGTTTTAAAAAGATAGGATTGCATGTAATAAGTCTTTCATATTCTGTCACTTTTGGAAAGAAATAATAGCAAAAATCGAAGCATTTATCTACCCAACCGTAGGGTAATCTACAGCTACTCCTCCAATACGGAAATAATATGCATCATTCGCATGCCCGTGGCAGCTTCAAATAAATCATATATCATTTCCCTCTCTCTTAAAATATAAAAGAAAGGAGTCTGCGCACCAATATCAGCCATGAAAGGTCCAAGCCATAACAAATGAGAAGCTATACGACTTAACTCTAGCATAATCATTCTAATATAGCTGGCCCTTTTAGGTATTTGAATATTTTCCAATTTTTCTGGTGCATTAACGTTATTGCCTCTGTGACATAGTAGCTAAATAATCCCATCGTGTTACATAGGGGAGATATTGAACAATTGTTCGGTTCTCAGCAATTTTCTCCATACCTCTATGTAAATAACCTAATATAGGTTCACAGTCAATAACATCTTCACCATCTAGAGTAACAATAAGTCGAAGAACACCATGCATTGATGGATGATGAGGACCCATACTTACCATCATGAGGTCTTTCTCCTAGCAACCATAATCATAACTCTTCCCCGGTTAAAAAAATCAATGAGAACAAAAGAAAGAATGACTCATTAGGATCCGGAATTTAATAAAACATAATTTCTTCAAATTTCGTTCAAAATTAACGCAGTCCACGAATATCTAATTGATCGATTAAACGTTTGTAACGAAGTCTATCTTTCTTGAACAGATAAATCAGAAGTCGTTTACGTTTACCCACAATTTTCCACAAACCTCTTTGGACGAGTAGTCTCTTCCGTGCAGGTCCCAAATGTTCAGTAAGTTTTTGAATTCGACTGGTTAAATAACATACTTGAGATTCAACAGATCCTCTTTGTTCTCTAGGAATCAAAGAGGGACGAACAGACAATTTTTTGATCATAAAAAAAATATTCCAAGTTCAATATTATTGATTTAATTTAGAGTAAGAAAAAAGAATGAGATCCATTTCTTTTTGTTCATGGTCTATATATTCCTACGTTTCGATCGAATTAGAATAAAGCTACCATATCAGCAAGATTGAATGTCGGAGTTTATCCGGTATTATTCAAAAGAATGATACACTCTCCTTTTCCATTGAGAAAGAAAAAAAGGGATGACGGAATGATTAATAAATTCCCGATCTTTAAGATCAAAAAGAAGGGCTGTAGTGGATTATAGAACCGTGTCCCTTGATCTTTCCAAGTACCTCCAAGAGACCCTAGAGATTCCCATTGCTCCTCTCTAGGGTCTTGGAGGGTGTACTATAGTTACACCACTTCCTCTAATTTATTCATTATTTTGGGGATCTTCTTCATCCGTTCCTTTGCTAAGGTAGGAAGAAAAACCCTTGGTTTTTTCCCATTAGTAGGTCTCTCGGGAGGTTCAGTAGGTCTCTCGGTATGTTCGGGCTTGGTCCTATTATTTTCACCTCATCCTTCTCACCGAAAAAAAACTCTCTTAAAGAAGAATAACTCGTAACATAAGAAAGAGCTTTTCTTGCGTCCGAATTTGCTTTTTTCCTCCAACCTTGTTACGATGCTTGTTTTTTGGATTTAGAGGTGCGTTTTTTTGGTACAGCATAATATTTTTATAGTTCAATTTTATTTAGAAAAAAAATATCAAATTTTTGAATATTCTATATTTTTTTATTTTGTAAACTTCTTATATTATATATCTTTAAATTCAATTCATTTTTATAGTTTAGTTCCATTTTATTTAGAAAAAAATGATAGAATATTCTATCGTTTTTTTCTTGCATTTTGCAACCTTATTAGAGAATATTTACTAGTAATAGAAGATCCACGATACAAATTGATAACAATTATCAATTCTTACATACGTATATCGAATTTTGAGTAAATGAAAACTATGTCATTTTAACAGATTCAATTATTTCTCATCTTAAGAATTCCAATTGGTTTAATTTCTATTCAATTCTATTCTTAATACTACTATGATCTACAATAGAAAATTTCATAAAATAAGAATGTGTGTGTACATGACTAATAGCTCAGTACCTAGACTGAAAAAGAGTTCCTTCTTGCTCATCTTACAAATATTTGATTAGTATCAGTATTGACCGGTGCAAATCTTTTGCAGAAAAAAGATGAAAAAAGGTCACAATAAATATGAAATCGATAGGATTGCATCCCATATTCTATCGTTCTTGTTTATTTATGATCTATCGTTTTTATTTTATTCTCTTCAGGGTCTAGTGGATTGGAAACCAAGAATGTGGAATATCAAAATATTGAGAATAATGATTTAATCTTCCTATGGAATTTATATACAAATATGCTCGGGTCGTACCTTTCCTTCCGCTTTCAGCTTCTGTACCAATCGGTTTAGGATCCTTTTTTTTTCCAGGAGCAACTAAGAGTGTTCGCCGTACATGGGCTCTTATTAGCATTTTTCTGTTAAGCGTAGCTATGTTTCTTTCTTTCAATTTGTTCTTGCAACAGATTACCGGCGGTCCATCTATCGGTATTTCTGGTCCTGGGTTATCAATAATAAGTTTTCATTAGAATTAGGCTATTTGATTGATCCACTTACTTCCATTATGTAGTTTTAGTTACAACAGTTGGAACCATGGTTATGATCTACAGCGATAATTATATGTCGCATGATAAAACATATGTGAGGTTTTTCGCTTACCTTAATTTTTTCAATGCTTCTATGCTGGGTTAGTTATTAGCCCTAATTTATTACAAATATATTTTTTTTGGGAATTAGTAGGAATGTGCTCCTATTTATTGATAGGTTTCTGGTTTACGCGACCCAGCGCGGCTAATGCTTGTCAAAAAGCATTTATAACTAATCGTGCAGGGGATTTTGGACTCTATTAGGAATCCTAGGTTTTTTATTGGGTAACAGGTAGTTTTGAATTTCAATATTTGTTTGAAAAATTCAACGAATTGACTGCCGTTGATGGGGTTGGTTCGCTCTTTTTTACTTCGTGTGCTTTTCTCTTATTTTTAGGTCCAGTAGCCAAATCTGCACAATTTCACTTCATGTATGGTTACCTGATGCTATGGAAGGGCCTACTCCTATTTCAGCTCTTATACATGCCGCTACTATGGTAGCAGCAGGAATTTTTCTTGTAGCTCGGTTGTTTCCTCTTTTAAAGCTCTACCTTTAATAATGTATCTTATCTCTTGGATAGGTGGAATAACAGCTCTATTGGGAGCTACTATGGCTCTCGCTCAAAAAGATCTTAAAAAAGGCTTGGCTTATTCTACTATGTCTCAATTAGGT
>BSBK01015348.1:52500-55000 GCA_027943335.1 Chamaecyparis obtusa
AGCAGTGACAATTCAATTGCCCTATGAAGACTCGCTCTCGCTACGGTTCCGGTGGGTTCCTTAACCAAGCCACTACTTATAAGTCGCCGGCTCATTCTTCAACAGGCACGCGGTCAGCTCCTGCTTGATTGTTCTGTTTTTGTACGTAGGAAACAATTGCCTGCATTCCATGTTCGTTGTTTCTGCCGAACAAGTGCATAACAAGTGCATTTTTCATCTTGTTGCTTGTTTCCGTCAAACAAGAGAATATTCTGCATTTTTTTCTGCATTTTTTCATCTTGTTGCTTGTTTCTGCCAAACAAGATAATATTCTGCATTTTTTCTGGTAAATGTTGTTTCTGTCAAATAGAAGATCAAAGCAGGTCGACTCCTCCCACTGCTTGAAAGCGTTACGGTTTCATATTCTATTTCAATCCCCGCTAGGGTTCTTTTCACCTTTCCCTCACGGTACTATTTCGCTATCGGTCACTCAGGAGTATTTAGCCTTGCAAGGTGGTCCTTGCTGATTCACAAGGGATTCCACGTGCCCCATGCTACTCGGGTTAGAGCGTAAGCTATCACGATGCTTTCGACTACTGGACTTTCACCATCTAGGGTGCTGTATTCCACTATTTAAAATAGACTTCGCCTAGCAGCATGACGCTTAGATTGCTCTCCCACAACCCCGTTTTAACGGTTTAGGCTGATCCCATTTCGCTCGCCGCTACTACGGGAATCGCTTTTGCTTTCTCTTCCTCTGGCTACTAAGATGTTTCAGTTCGCCAGGTTGTCCCTTGTCTGTCTATGGATTCAACAGATAGTTAAAAAGGTTAACCTATTCGGGAATCTCCGGATCTATGCTCAATTTCCACTCCCCGAAGCATTTCGTCGATTACTACGCCCTTCTTCGTCTCTGGGTGCCTAGGTATCCACCGTACGCCCCTTAGTTTTTTGAACCTTGCCGCTCAACGCCGTCTTAAGGAGCTACTATACTAAAGACATGAAAGCATCTTATCAACGTCCATGAACGATAAATCATAGATAAAACTGCCGATTATGACTAATCTGCTCCGCAGAATCGTCACGGGGTGGAGATAAGCGGACTCGAACCGCTGGCATCCGCCACAGGGTCAACCACTGTCTATTGAACCCTCTTGATTAAGTCTACCATAGAAGGCCAACAATCGACAATAGCCTTCCCCCCGAACACAGCTCACAATTTTCATTGTACTGTGCTCTCAAAGAGGCAACTCCTCCAAAAGCAATAAGTTGTTGACCCTAGGAATTCTTGAAGTTCTGAAGAATTAAAACTCGGAAGAACCAGGAACAAAAAGCTCTTCTTTTTTCCACCGACTCTTTGGTCTTATCTTAAAAAGATTGCCCTTCTCCGACCCTTCCTGCCAATCAGAAGGGACAGCTAATGCGTTCCACTTCTCAAATCAGGGTATGTGGTCGGTCTGTGACCCCTGGATGATGAAAACATCCTTGGAGCGATTTCGTAGTTCCTACGGGGTGGAGATGATGGGGTCGGTCCATGGCATGACTTTTCCTTCTGCCCCGTTTTTTGGGCTAAAAAGGGTTGAAGGGAGATAGTACATCAAGTTGTTCGCAAGGGCCAACTTGATCCTCTTCCCCGAGGATCCTATAAGAAAGATCCCTAGGGGAGCCGCCGACTCCAACTATGGGCCATGTACGATCCATACTAGATCTAACCAACTACCCACCCTACCTTCTCTACGTTCTTGACAGTCTATCTTCGTCTCAATAGAGTTTTTTAGTGGCATGTTACGGTCCTTTCTCCCATTACTGATAAAAGTGAGCCACTGGTTTAGGTAAAAAATACTATCATTACCGCCTAAACAATCAGACATCCAACCCGTAATCGCAACGACCCGATTGCAAGAGCGGAGCTCTACCAACTGAGCTATATCCCCGTAGATGTCAAATGAAGCAGACAACAATCCTACTACCGCATAATGCGTGGGCTATCCTGGGCTTGAACCAGAGACCTCGCCGTGAAGTAAATCATCGCACCTATGATTAGATGAGAATAAGTTCTCTCTTCATTCAGGAGCGACTCATCCTTCCCGAACACAGCATACAATTTTCCGCTGTACTGCGCTCTCCAAGTGTACTTGCTCCCCTTCCTTTTTCTTCACCAACGGCAAGAAAAGAAGTCAAAATTTGGATGAGAAGAGAAAAGGAGGCATTAATAAGATCCTCCTAACCAATCCCAGACACACACTCCAAGATCCTTTTTCGATCCTGCTTCTCTCATCGTTTATTAGGAGACGAATAACGATTTCCTAATAATACTGATCCGGAAATTGTTCATAGTGATTGAACGAACTGAAGACCGAGTAAGTATTTACTATCCACTATTTTAGTTTTAGAAAGAAAAAGTCTCCCGGACGGACCTATACTACTATATTTCCCGCATCCTACGAAAAGAAAAAAAGCATGAAAAGACTCGAATGATATGATCCCTCCGTCACCCTAGAATAAAAGGTGATCTCGTAGT
>BSBK01015348.1:57500-65054 GCA_027943335.1 Chamaecyparis obtusa
TCTCTTTGCAGCTATTTATTATCTTCATTAGTTCAATCAGAAGAATATCCCATAATTCTTCGTCTTGTATAAATTTCACTTCGTCTTGTATAAATTTCATAGTTTCAAAGTTTTCTAAAATAAAAAAATTAAAAGAGGGGTAGAAGCTTGCTAAAGGTTCGCATCATAACTACTAACGTTATAAGATAGATAGCAAATAAAGACATTGCAAAAAAAACTTTTTGTCATTTTGTCATTTGTATCTTGTTGTTATGTTTATTGAAATGTATATAAAAAAATTCAATTATATGCAATAGAATGTAAAACGTTGATACGTATCAATCTTCTAACTTTATACTTTCTTTTTTACTGGTGGAAATGAGAAATCGCATTCAATATATTATAAATGTAAACCCCCTAGCCTCTTTTTATTCACGATATAAAAAAGAGCGACAGAAATAAAAAGAGAACTAGGGATAATCAGTTTTGAACTGATGACTTTCACCACGTCAAGGTGACACTCTACCACTGAGTTATATCCCTTTCCTATCCTCATCCAGAAGGGAAATTGTAAGAGTAAGAACTTCCCATTCCCAAAGAATCGATAAATTCCACGAAACTATATCATTATTCCCCGAAAGTTATATCTTGTTCTCATACTTTTTCAAAACCTCGTAAAAAAAAGAATGAAATCATTTTTTCACTAGTTACAAATTGACATTTTCTATTGAAATACAAAATTTCATTTTGTAACTAAATAGGCAAAGAGTTCGTTTTTTTTTCTTTTTATATTTAATTCTGCATTTTATATTTAGATGCACATAATAGAATTCAAAAACTTTCCTAGATTTTCTTACCTTATATTGCCGATTGGTGCACACAGCCGCTCGGAACATATATTCTATTTATACCATTTTATCATAGGCCATCGAAATAATCCTGAGTAGCCAAACCATGCCACCCAAATCAAAGCACAAAAGTCAAAATTTTTCATCAAATTGATTCCCAGTTAAATAATGCATAACTACACGGATAAGCTGACATTAACCCGTCAATTTTGAATTGAATTTATGATTCAAAAAAATGATATTTCGAGATATCAATAAAAAATGAGCATGTTAATAATAAAAATGGATAAAAAAAAAAGATTATCACTCTCATTCTTTTTAATAGAGAAAGAAGAATGAACCCCGAAGGATTCGGATAGTTTTTTTTTTCTATTTATATTTTATATATTATTATAATATATATATATATAAATACTCGAAAAACAAAAATGTCCTCAAAAGAATTGAACGAGAAGCCGTATGAGGTGAAATTCTCATGTACGGTTTTGTATAGTGGCAGTAGAGGTAACTTTTCTGTCAACTTTTCCACTATCACCCCTAAAAAACCAAACTCTGCCTTACGCAAAGTCGCTAGAGTACGATTAACTTCTAAATATGAAATCACTGCTTATATACCTGGCATTGACCATAATTTACAAGAACATTCTGTAGTATTAGTAAGAGGTGGAAGAGTTAAGGATTTGCCCGGTGTTAAATATCACATAATTCGAGGAATCTTAGATGCTGTCTCAGTCAAAAATCGGAAACAAGGGCGTTCTAGTGCGTTGTATATTCTTATCTAAGATTTGTTCATTTTATGATGATGCCATGTCAATTGCTAAAAACATGTAAAGTATATGGCTAACCCAATAACGAACGTTTTATAAGGGGACTAGAGCAGGCTAAAACAATAAGGATAATATATGTCTAAGGTTTAATATTGAATTCATTTGATAAGTTTTCCCTTACTTAGTGTGTGTTAATATAAAATTGGAAATGTCTTGACTTTTTTGGAGCAGATTCAATTCAAATAGCATTGATTTAAAACACCCTTCCTTTTTTTATACTCTTTTTAAAACCTAAGGACCTAATCGTATAGATATAGAAAATACAAGATTTCTAATCATAGCAAAAGAAAGGAAACGGATACTCAATTGAGAATGAGTAAACATAATTCTATGCATAAGAATATATATTATATCATATATATAATATGCAGATAGAATCATGTGGAAAGCCGTATTCGACGAAAGTCGTATGTACGGTTTGGAGGAGATCTTTGCCGCCTTTAGAGATCCACCCTACAATATGGAGTTAAAAAGCCGAAATAAGTAATGATTAGTCTTTATGAAATAAATTTATGAACCTTTTCACACTCATGTCACGTCAAAGTACTGTAGAAAAGAAAATTGATAAATTTGATCCGATTTATCATAATCGATTAGTTAACATGGTCGTTAACCGTATTCTTAAACACGGAAAAAAATCATTAGCTTATCGAATTTTTTATCAATCTCTAGAAAAGATTCACGAAAAAACAGAGAAAAATCCACTAATTGTTCTACGTCAAGCAATAGACAAATTAACTCCCAAATTGATAGTAAAATCAAAACGTGTAAGTGGATCCACTTATCAAGTTCCGATTGAAATAAAAGAGAAAGAAGGAAAAATACTTGCTATTCGTTGGTTATTAGAGTCATCCCGAAAACGTTCTGGTCCAAATATGCAATTCAAATTGAGTTACGAAATAATGGATGCTGCCAGAGAGAAAGGCAATGCTATACGCAAGAAGGAAGAGATTCATAAAATGGCAGAATCCAATAAAGCTTTTGCACATTACCGTTAATCCATTAACTATATAAAATAGATCTACAGATCTATTCCATTCTGATCAATAAAAGAAAACTTACTTTATCAAAATTTTATTGGAACGAAAACGAAAGGAAAAGAAGAATGAAAAAGAAATCATAGATAAATGATAATAAGGAGATTCTAAAGAAAATGTTGCTTAAATATTAATTGAAGTTACTAACTAATGATCCGGACAAAATGAAAAATGCATTTTCAATTAATACCTTTAAATCATTTTTATGAAAGAATTTCATTTGCTCTCTTCTATGGAAGTTCCATTTTTCCAGAATGCATCCTTATTTTTGGCCTATTTCTTCTTCTAGTAATCGATTTCATTTCTGATCAGAAAAAGACAACTTGGTTCTATTTCATCTCTTTAACAAGTTTAGTGCTAAGCATAGCTTTTTTGTTATTTCAATGGAGAGAAGAACCTACGATCAGTTTTTTTGGTAATTTCCAAACAAACAATTTTAATAAAATATTTCGGTTTCTCATTTTATTATGTTCCACTTTATGTATTCCTCTATCCGTGGAATACATTCAATGTACAGAAATGGCTGTAACAGAGTTTTTGTTATTCATATTAACAGCTACTTTAGGAGGAATGTTTTTTATGTGGTGCTAATGATTTAACAACTATCTTCGTATCTTAGAATGTTTAAGTCTATGTTCTTATCTATTATCTGGATATACCAAAAGAGATGTACGGTCTAATGAGGCTATTATGAAATATTTACTTATGGGTGGAACAAGTTCTTCCATTCTTGCTTATGGTCTTTCTTGGCTATATGGTCTATCTGGAGGTGAGATTGAAATTCAAGAAATAGCCAATGGTCTTATAAATACACAAATGTATAACTCTCCAGGATTTGGATTGCACTTTTCTCTATAACGGTAGGAATTGCATTCAAGCTTTCTTTAGTTCCTTTTCATCAATGGACCCCCGATGTATATGAAGGAGTGCGATTCGTTTTACAAATAGAAACTCTATAGACATGTGGAAAAAAGATTGTTATTCCCACTTGGACTAAGACATAACTTTTACCAAAAATTTGAATTGAATTAAGGTAAAGCAAAGTAAGAAACAAACGAATTTTTTTTTGATTTGAATAAATAACTTTTACAAATTAATTATTACGGGTTAGTTTTTACAAAGGATCAGATTAATGACGTGTATAATATTTTTATTCTTAACGTAGATGCTATATAGTAAGTTTTCATTCTTCAGAAACTACGAGTGTAAAAAAGAAGGCATCCGTCGACAAAAAGATTACCCTAAGATGAGCATCTCATGACTATTCAGAACGATTTAAATCAGATGGTTTTATTTTTTCTTTTTACTCTTTCATAACTGAACTTAAAAAATAAGAAAAAAAAAAAAAAGATTGACCATACCATAATAACCACTGAGTAAGGATTCCTCGGAAGTTAAGGATTAGTTATTCTTTATATCAATTGAATAGATTCAATCTTATACATACACGAGGAAGGTAATAAAAAAAAAAAGAGAATCAAACGATTATGCTCATTTTTTTATCACTTAGGAGCCGTGCGAGAAGAAAGTCTCATGCACGGTTCTGAATGAGAGAAAGGAGGGAAAATTCCTCTTTTCGACTCTAACTCCCCCACTCCAGTCGTTGCTTTTATTTCTGTTATTTCAAAAGTAGCTGCTTCAGCTTTAGCCACTAGAATTTTTGACATTATTTTTTATTTTTCATTGAACGAATGGCATCTTCTTTTGGAAATATCAGCTATTCTTAGCATGATATTAGGAAATTTAATTGCTATTACTCAACAAGTATAAAACGTATGCTTGCATATTCATCGATAGGTCAAATTGGATATATGCTTATTGGAATAATTGATAAAGACTCAAACAATGGATATGCAAGTATGATAACTTATATGCTGCTCTATATTTTTATGAATTTAGGAACTTTTGCTTGTATTGTATTATTCAGTCTACGTACAGGAACAGATAACATTCGGGATTATGCAGGATTATATATGAAAGACCCTTTTTCAGCTTTGTCTTTATCTTTATGTCTGCTATCTCTAGGGGGGATTCCTCCATTAGCAGGTTTTTTTGGAAAACTTTATCTATTCTGGTGTGGATGGCAAGCAGGCTCCTATTTATTAGTTTCGATAGGACTCTTTATGAGTGTTGTTTCCATATATTATTATCTGAAAATAATTAAGTTATTAATGACTGAAAGAAACAAAGAAATAACTCCCTACGTGCAAAATTATAGATTATCTTCTTCAATCTCAAAAAATTATATCGAATTTAGTATGATTATATGTGTAATAGCATCTACTTTACTGGGAATAATAATGAATCCAATTATTGCAATTGCCCAGGATACATTATTTTAGAGATTGAGATTTTTTCTATAGAATTTTTCTTACTTACTAACTCAAAAAAGTCAGAATTGCCCTAATATTCATATTCTTAAAATCGCAGGGAATAGGCTGAAATTATAAGATGAACTTCTAATTACAAAATCACTTGATCGTTAAATTAGAAGTTCATTTTGTACCAAAATATAGATTTTCTATCTGATAAAAAGTCGTTCAAACGTGCGTAAATGAATTACAAATATTTGAAAATATTTTGTAATTCTTAACTTCTATTTAAGATTAAAAGAGATAGTTAAGAATTACAAAACAGGGATGGAGATAATCTAATCTCGATACTGAATTGAATCGAGATAACCTTGCTGCGATTCTTTCATCTCAAAAATATTGTGAGCAGAGTGTAATAACTGCTTATTGTGCATCCAGCAGGATTGAACCCGCGACTTCCCAATTATGAGTTGGGTGCTTTTACCATTCAGCATGGATGCTATGGTAAAGTGATTTTATTAGAATCAATATGGTAACCAATTGAATTCTCATTTTCAACAAAAAATAGATTTGGGATGTTAGCAATTTCTGTAGGACAAAATGCTAATTAATGAATAATACAGATAGATAAGATCGTATAAATAGAGATTCTTTAATTAATTACGTTCTTTTCTATATATCTATTGTTCTAAATAGGGCATAAAAATCCTATTTTTGGTATATTTGGCTTCGTATTCGTATAATATATTTGTTATAATATTAATGTTGAAATATTGTATTATTTACTAATTCAATTCTATCTCAATAACAATCAACTTTTTTTTGACGAATTATTCAATAGTTAGTTGAATAAGTTGTATTAACTACCTCTTACTTATTATAATTATTTTAATAAGTAATAATTTAAATTTTTTTATAGAACAAAACAACATAATGAACAGAAAAAAACCGTGGTCTACGGATCCTATTGGAAAGACCCAAGAAATAGCTTGGTTCTTTAGCGTTCAGTCGAAATTTCAAGATTACATGATGGAAATATTCGTTCATGGAACGAATCCAATTTGGTGAGATTGCTAAGTCAAATATTTTCTGGTCGAGAAAGTGTTGTTAAGCTTTTTGATTTTCGGATTCTTAGTACATTACTTATACGGGATATACGTATATTTATTTTAAAAGGTCAAGCAATAAAAGCTGTAATGATAATAGCATTACCATTACTTTTCTCTTTTTTAAATACTCGAGCCTTAATTGAAAGAAATAAATCATCATATAATTTGATGAAGATATTTCCAGCTGTACAACATCTTGGAGCTAGAGCTAGAAAGGAAAATTTGTTGCTCGTTCGCATCTTTTTATGTTTTCGCCAAAAGCCAAAAGGAGATATCAACGTTGCTTGCTCAATCCAAAGAACATGTTTGGATTTTATCCAGTTCTAACACAAATCTGAATCAGAAAAATAGAATATCAGAGAAGCAAGAAACAATAAATTGGGAAAGCCCTTTGGAAAAAGAATCTAATGGTATCGAATGGGAGATTGATTCATCTTTAATTCAATTCCAAACGAATATTGGGAACCTGAAACAGAACCTGAAAACCTTTATGAATGGAAAGAATCAATACTTTATCGTCATCGAAGCAAAGTTATTGAGGAACTAGAAAACAAAATCGAACAATTAGAAGAAAAACTAGTTCAAGTAGAAGAAGAATTCGCTCTCTCTTCAGAACCAGAACAATTCAAAAGTTTAGAAAGGGAAAGGAAACAAAGAGTTCGAGAAATCGAAAGATACAAAGAAGGGCTACGAAGAATAAAGAAACTATGTGAGAAAAGATCGCAAGAAATGGAACAAGAAAAAATGTTCCAAGAAGAATCAGATCAAGCAAGAGAATCTTTTCCTTTTCAGAGTCGGAAGTTTTTGAAAGGTTGTTTGAGCATTTGTCAATAGATGAATCATGTATAAGTATTAATTATACTAATAAACCGAGTGAAAAATTTAAATTGTTGAAAGAGCGACAAGGACGCTTTTCAATATTTCAGGGGATTAGAAAAGAATAGAATCGTTGATCTATGGAAGGTTAAAACATTTCTTAAAAATCCTCCTGTAAATTATGATATTTTACCAGATCCCGAATGGAACATCAGCAAAGATATAAACCAATTCAATTGTATTCGATTTATGAATAAGAATTCATCTTCAAGATCTCCCTCATCCTGTGATCAAAATAAAGAACAATTAGCATTAAACGATGATTTTCAATTGAAACAATTTGTTCTTAAAATAACGGATCAATTTACTCTATCAATAACTAGGCCTAATCATATTTCTTACCCTAATGATGCAATTGACGTGGATATCGATCATCGTGTGAATGAATTACATTTATTCAACCAGACTTTATTGAAGTGCTTTAATTACTTCTTCAATTACAGAGATGAATTAACGCATGATTCTTTCCTTAGAGTACTCAATATTTTGAAAAAAAGAAAACATCAGAAGATGATAACACTGAACAACTAATATTGAATAAAATAGTGAATAAAATTCAAATAGTG
>BSBK01015349.1:0-29047 GCA_027943335.1 Chamaecyparis obtusa
CCTTCAATGGAGATTTAAGCATATTCCCCACCTACCCCTTTGAGGAGTAACTGCATATTCCCCACCTACCTCTGAAGTCTGATCGTAAATATGTATTTTGATCATTATCTTAAGGAGATTTGGCTCTTCTTAGTGTTTTGGAAATATTTTTTTCAGCTGTAGGGATTTTCTTTTTGCCTTAATTAAGAAGCCTTTCCTTTTTTATAGTTGACATCCTTTACTTTTAATTGTTTTTGGAGGTTTATATTAACCTGTGTTTATTATAAGGTAGTGTATCACCAATAATGTAAACAAGGCATGAATGAGGATATGTCTTTGAAAGGGTATTATATATAACTTTACTTAAGAATCTCTCAATAAAATACATATTCCCCCCATATCTTATTTAAATCATATTTAATTCATTACTAGGGGAGGTAACCTATCATGGAGGAATCGATGCATGCTCACCTAACCTCTTGTGGTTAGGTTGCATAAGTGTGTGAATAGGCATGGTATGTGTATGTTTTACTTACCAATACATAAAACTGCATAAAGATATAATCTTTTTATATAAATATAGACTAATTAAATAATTTACAGAGTTTGGGTCAACATTTGATTATACAAGTTAGACCTCACACAACAGTGTGCTACTTGTTGTTAAGAGAACACATTCAAATCAAAATGAGTCCAAACTAAATGGGAATTGGCTCAAATTCTCTGTCAAACATATTGTACAAAATATTGTAATGTACTAAGCTCTATGAAGAAAAAGTATCCCAACCTCTGAGATAAATCTGTACCTTACACTTTGGAAATGAATTTATATCCTATGTGTATGCACATATAGGCATATGTGTGTATTGATATTGGAAAAGCTTGAAGCAAGAACAAAAATATAAAAAATGATAGCTTTAGGGGAGCCTTGCACCAGCCAAACATTTAATAGCAATCCATTTATCTTTCCAATCTTTCACTTCACTATTTTTATTATATTTAAGTCTAGTGCCTTGGAACATGAAGCATAATAATAATATGCTTAATCTATTAGTAATTGGCAGATTAAGAATATTATTACTATGTAGAGTTAGGGCCAAGTTTGCGCACACAAGAAAAAGTCCATTTCCCTATAGAATTAGTCTAACGGTAAATTTATAATAATGTAGATAAGAATCAATTTGTAATTACTATGCATTAAACATGTTAAACTGATAAAGGTGTTATCTGCATTTAATCTACCAATTATTAATAGATTAAGCATATCATTACTATATTGAATGTTCCATTTAAATGCATTTAACACAAGAAACAAATTTACAAAACTGAACCAATGACATGTTTACAATAAATGTCTAATAGAACTCCCAACAATTCTTAAACATACTTTATCTAGTATGATGAATTCTTAAATAATTAAGGTTGGAGTAGACATAGTTATCACATAGTTTTTTGTGTGGTACCTAGGTCAAATCTTCCTCCGTGCTAGCAGTCTAAAGAATTAGACCTTTATTAATAATTCATCATATCAGATAAAGTATGTTTAAGAATTTTTGGGATTGGTCCTTTAGTGTGTATTAAATAGATTAGAATTTTAAGAATATTATTAGCATTCTATTTCTTTATTGTAAACATGCCATTGGTTCAGTTTTGTAATTTGTTTTTGTGTTAACATGTCATTGGTTCAGTTTTGTAATTTGGTTTTTGTTGTAAACATGCCATTGGTTCAGTTTAGTAATTTTTTTTCAGGAACAATCTGGCCAAGGGCCAGATCAATATTTCTTGCAATCTCATTGCCAAAGTGGCCAAAGACTATGTTAGGCTGATAAAATATGGGGATTCTCTTTACCACTGTAAATATTTGAAGGTTGTTTCATTTGGACGGATGTGTACCATTGTTAAGAGAATTGGACAGAGTTTGGCTTACCTTGAACATGTGAGGTAGCATATGGAAATGTTGCCTTCTATTGACCTAAATACCAGGACTATTTTGATTTGTGGGTACCCTAATGTTGGCAAGAGTTATTTTATTAATAAGATTACTAGGGTCGATGTGGATGTGCAACCTTGTGCTTTTACTACTAAGTCTCTATTTGTCAGGCATACTAATTATAAGTACTTGAGGTATCAGGTTATTGATACCCCAAGTATTTTGGACCACCCCTTGGAGGATAAGAATACCACCGAGATGCTCAGTATTATTGCCTCGTCTGATTTGAAGGTAGTTGCTTCATTTTTCCTTGATGTTTTGGGGTCTTGTGGTTATAGTATTGTGCAACAAGAAACTCTATTTCACAACATAAAACCTTTGTTTTCCAATAAGCCTCTTATTTTAGTTTGTAATAAGATTGATTTACAACCACTACAGACACTACCAGAGACGGATGCAAAATTAGTTGCAGAGATGAGATCTGAGGCTAGGAAAAATATGGGTGGGTTCTTTGGGAATTAAGAGGGGGCGATGATGGTGCACTACTCTCTATAAGTTCTTTGAAGGAAGAAGGGGTGATTGTGTTGAAAAATGCAGCATGAGAAGGGTTGTTGGAGTAGAGAGTCAAAATTAAGATGAAGTTGAAGAAGATCAGTAGTTGTCTCAATAGGATTCATGTTGCAATGCCCAACCTGCGAGATGGAAAAGAGAGGCCCCCTTGTATTCCTCAATATATTTTGGATGTTAGAGTGCATGCTCCCAAGGAGGTTATGAAGCTAGAGAAGGATATTGAGAATGAAAATGGTGGGGCTAGAGTTTACTCTACAAGCTTGAAGAAGTGGTATGTTTTGGAAAATGAAGAGTGGAAAGAAGATGATATTCCAGAGATCATGGATGGACACAATGTTGTAGACTTTATTGATCCAGATATCTTGCAGAGGCTTTAAGAACTAGAGAGGGAAGAAGGGCTTACAATGGCATTTGAGGGTGATGAGGATGATGAGATGGGGGAAGTGGAGTTGAATCCTAATGAAAAGGAAACTTTGGCTAAAATTAGGAAGAAGAAAAAGATTCTTATTGTTGAACATAGATTAAAGAAGAGTACTATAGAGAGAAATCCTACCGTACCAAGGAAGTTTGACAAGAACAAGGAATAGGGCTTAAATAGGATGAGAAGACATCTTTCTATCCTGGGCTTGGATCCTTCGGTAATTAGCTTGATAATCAATGAAGAAGATGAGAGCTGAGAAATTAGATTCCTAAAGAAAATCTCATAAATGAACTATGTGTGCCCCAATTCTTATGCCCTTTGTGCGTACCAAAATGATATATTTGAAAAATAAAGGGTAAGGCTTAAAGAAGTTAATTTTGCATCAGAGTTTGTAGTTGTTGGAGTAGCAGAGCATCAGGCACCACCTTCAACACAATATGATCACTAGAAAGGTATGTATGTTTTATGAAGTTTGGTTATTGTGGATAAAACATACAGATCTATCTAGTGATAATATTGTGCTGAAGGTGGAGCCTAATGCTCTGCTATTGCAACAACTACAGACTGTGAGGCAAAATTAACTTCTTTAAGCCTTACCCATGTTGTTTCAAATATATGATTTGGGGATGCAAAGAGGGCACGAAAATTGCAGTACACAGTTCATTTATGGGATTTGTCTTGGAAAGCTAATTTCTCATCTTTCATCTACTTCATTATTATGAAGCTAATTGTTGAAGGATATAGGCCTAGGCTAGAAACATGACTTCCCAAACACATAAAACACATGCACATAAACATGATAGCTAAGAAACATAAATGTAGATATCACAACAATGGAGAAACATAAATATAGGCATCATGGTCATAATTTTTTGGAGACAACATAATTGAGTTGTATACCCAGATGATGGAAAGCAACTACTACTCCTCCGGTTCCAAGTTGACATTACAGGATCCAAAAACCATAGATAAGGAATAAATTTAGAGAGCAATGGAGGGCCATAATGACCAAAATAATATAGGACAAATGTGAAGTTAAATGAGGCAACTAAAAACATTTTAATAGATTTTCATTATTAAATAATGAAATTTGCATATACTATTGTTCTAAGCCCCCTCATTACATGATTTATTATTGTAAGCCCCCTCTAACTTATGCATCTAGAAAATGAAACTAAAACTTATTGGGATTGAGACAAACCTTATAAAACAGTAATAGCTAAGAAGGATCACTTGCCAACATCTATTGAATAAAAGGTCCTCCAATAGATGTATTCAACAGATGTTGGCAAGTGGTCTTTCTTAGTTGTTGTTATTTTATAAGGGTTGTCTCAATCCCAATAGGTTGTAGTTTCATTTTCTAGACACGTAAGTCAGAGGGGGATTACAATAATAAATCATGTAATTAGGGTGCTTAGAACACTAGTATATGCAAATTTCATTATTTAATACTGAAAATCTATTAAAATATTTGCAGTTGTCTCGTTTAGCTTGAGGTTTTTCCTATATTATTTTGGTCATTATGGCCCTCCTCCAATCTCTAAATTTATTACTTATCTATGGTTTTTGGATCCCATAGTGTTGACTTGGAATGAGAGTAGTGGTTGCTTTGCATCATCTTGGTATACCACTCAATTATGTTGTCTCCAAAAAATTGTGACCATGATGCCTACATTTATGTTTCTCATCTATTGTGTCCTAGGACCCCTTATGACCCTTTATGACTCTTTACAATCCCTAAGAATACATCTTATAGGTCTTAAAATATCATATGAGCTAGATGAGCTTCCACCTTCACATGGTTGTGCCTGTTAAGTAGAGAATGTTAAACTATTCTCAAAACAAAGAGAATCTCAATAATTTAAGGTCTCAGCCCATAGACAAATTAAATTAGACTTACTCTTCAAATTTGACAAACTATTTTTGTTGTACATGGCACTTGGAGTCAAGTGTGTCTCTAAACATTGTGAGCTTTCCATATTCTTTAAGTGTTCTATCATAATTTTATTTGTGAAAGATTGAATTAGAGATTAAGCATTTTCTCACAATTTTATTCATACATTAATGAGAATCAATGATGGAGAGTTTTTAGATTCTGAGAAGACGTATATGCAGTGGAGGCTAGAAGGGATTTTTTTGGAGATTGGCTAGATGTGGATATTTTCTAGAGTGGCTATATACATACAAGGATTTCCAAATTGAGTACCAATGCAGAGATGATGATTAAATAACCTACATCTATAAAACCTTCACAAATATCCCTTCTTTTACCTCCACTCATATACCTCTTCTCAGAATCTAGAAACTTTGGATACTATTTCTCATCCATGCATGAAATGTGCTAGTGATCATATAAAATTACTTAAAACTAGTAAAGGGTGTTGGGAATAGCCTCTTGATTATGAAGGGATTACATTCTAGCGTAGGAGGTATTTTCAAAAAGGGCATAAAGTTTCCTAATGCTCTGAGAAAAGAATGTCCAAGGTTGCATCATATAGGAAAGACATCTCACACCTTCATTATACAGTGGAGAAGAAGGTGAAGTAGCAAAAGAGTTTTTCTCAAGTTGTGCATGGTGAGACATTGAATCAGGAAATTGGAAATGCATGTAAAGTGACCAATGTTATGAAGGGAGTAGATGGTTTGGATGATGGGAAGAGTGCTAGAAAGGTAGCAGCCACACCAGAGGGTAGAGAAAAGAAAAGACCTCTTGGGTGCCGATTCAAGGTGGATGAGCGATCAAATGATCATTTGCATCAACATGAGAAGTTGTATCTTCTAAAGCTTGTGGGATTGATGTGAGTTTACCAAATATTTGGTGAGATATCTCTCCTGAATGTAGCTAGCCCTAGTTCACACTAGGTTCTAACCTATTATGATTAATAAAATTACCAATTACCATTAAAAATAATATAGTAAAGTAACATAACAAAATACACAACAATATATATTAATGAAAAGTAACACCTAACGATAAATATCTAGAATAATCACTGAGCAGGATGTCGATGGTGATTACTCTAGATATTTATCTTTAGTTTTTTTTTTTAAACATTCCATTATTAGTCAAAATTTTGATGAACCTTGGTTGAAACCCTCACAAAGATTCGTCTAAATATCAACCACTTTGTGTTGAAATTTAGTGTCATGGGTTTGGCATCCTAGTCGGATAGTCTAAATATTTTGACCAAAGTAGGTTGAAAGGTCTAAAAATTTTGACCTTCTTTGCTTGAAAGTTTGACCTAATGAATTCCTAATAGAAATTGTGAATTTTGACCAATATTAGCATAGAACATTCTACCTTAACAATGATATGTCAAAATTTTGATTTGAAAAATAGACACAAAACCATTTGTCAATTATTCGACTCATTTTGGTAGAAAAATTGACCAATTGTCCATCAAAAATAGGTGCCAATTGTACTAGTGGTGGTAGTAGATGTTTTGAGAAGAAGGAGACATGAGATATCCATGTTCTCCCTTTCTACTTATTTACGAAGTTAGATTTTAAAGATACTTCCTTCAGATACTTTGTATCATGAAGTTAAGGATGAAATTGAGTCAGGAAGGGTTGTAGAAGGAAGGTTCTTAGGTTATTGCTTAGATTAAGATGAATTATTGAGGCAACAAGGCCCAATCTATGTAACATTTTTAGGTGATCTTCATAAATTTATTGTGGTAGAAGTGCATCATGCTCCCTATTCAGCTCATCCAAGAGTTAAGAAGATGTATTCAGATCTATCATAGTTATACCTTTGGTCAATATGAAGAGGGATATAGAATATTTTTTTGTGAGGTGTCTAGAATTTCAGAGGGTCAAGGCCAAGCATCATCACCTAGCAGGCTTCCTTCAACCACATTTGATTCCAGAATGGAAATGGGATACAATATCTATGGATTTTATTGTGAAACTCCTAATCACTTATTAGAGACATGATTCTATCATGGTCACAGTGGATTAGTTAACTAAGGTAGCACATTTTTCACCTATCTAGTCATCCTACACTACCACCTCAGTAGATAGAGTCCTCCTGAAGGATATAGTCAGGTTGGATGGTGTTCCTAGAACGGTTATCTCTGATAGTGATCCAGTCTTTACTTTATATTTCTGGACCTCTTTGCAACATGCCTTAGGGCCTCAACTGAATAATAGTTGGGCATATCATCTAGACACCAATGGTCAGATAGAGTGAGTTAATTAGGTGCTTGAGAAAAATCTTATAGAATGTATGTGATGGATAGACAGAACCATTGGGAAGACTATCTTTACCTGGTGGAGTTTTCTTACAACAATGGCTATCAAAGTTCCTTAGGAATATCACCATTTTAGGCTCTTTATGGTCATCCTTGTCATACCCCTCTGAGTTGGGATCGCATAGAGGGAAGAGTATTAATTGGCCCTGAGATGTTACAAGATACGTAGTAGCAGGTACAAAGGCTTAGAGAACATCTTGTGATGGCTCAGGATAGCCAAAAGAAGTATGTCGATGCTCATATAATTGATGGGTATTTTTTTGTTGTAAGTAAGATTTTTTTAAGAGTCTACCCGTGTAAGAGCCCTATGGGTGACTCCACAATAGTGGGTTACACTTTTTTAGACACGCTGATTTTTGCTTAAATGACACATTTTTAATAAAATATGATTATTTAAGCCTTGAGAGGTTCAATTTTGAGTAATTAATTAGAAATGGTTATCTCAAATCCTCTTAGATAAAAAAATCATTGATGTAACATATATAATCCTCATTCATACCTACAATGGAGTGTCCTTCGTACCTATTAAAATGCTGATAAAAAATCACTTTGACTTTATCTTTTGGCAGATCAAATGAATCCATTCAAAAAACTTATCTATGTAGTAAGGTACCACTAAGAAAACTTCTTCCAATTATTAAATTGTTAATATATATTAAGTTTATTATGACTTTGCATTTTTAGTTTTACTAAACATAAATATTTCACCATATATCCACCTCTATGTTCGATGCTTATGGAAAAATAGTAAATGAGAGAAAAAAAATTATAAAAAATATCTTTTCCCTAGGTATTGAAGTTATCTTTCTATCAAAAAAGATAAAAATAAAATTGGACAAATACACAAAAAGTTATAAGCTATGTAGTCAAGGTATGCAAAAATTACGGCTTAGTCAACTTCAAACGTTAATAAAATATGAAATAATCAAGATAGTGTCATAAAACAATTGCATGCCCTCCATATGGATGTTAAAAAACTAAATTTGAAAGAATGACATTGATATCTATTTTAGGAAAAAAGTTATGCTCTACGAAAATAATGTAACTCTTTGAAAATGATGTTTTTAGCAACATACCAATTTTTGTGGGAGAAAGAAAAAACCAATCAAATCAATTCAAACATAAAAATAAAAAATATATTTAGAATCTAGATAGAAAATCCTAAAAGACTCTAATTTACTTAATCTTCTTATTCTTAATGGTTTAATGACAATATGCATTCGAATATAAAAGTTTTATTCAAAATTTAGAGTACAGTGTTCGTTCAGGCAAAAAAGTGTAACCCACTATTGTGGGTTCACCCCTATCCTTTACAGAAAAGGTTCTAAGTTGGCACCAAGATTTGTGGGTCCATTTGAGATCCTTGAGAGGATAAGACCAGTTTCTTACTGACTCACCCTACCACCCATCTTCACACATGTGCTTGATGTGTTTCAGGTATCCATTCTTAGAGAGTATATTCTTTATTTGACCCATGTTTTGGATTGGAACACATTATAGGTAGAGGACAGGTAGCTGGATTTGTAGCTAGTGTGTATACTCTAGCAGTGAACTTTGACCCTAAGGGGTCACAAGATAGAGAAGATAATGGTCTTGTGGGGCCCTGGTGATGAGAGCTCTACCACTTGGGAGGATGCTAGAAGAAGAAGATTTGCATATCCATACTTATTTTTAGGCTTCCAAGAGTAAGCCTAATACTAGGGGGAGAGAATGTAATGCCCACCTTAGTATCTACATATTCTGGACTGATAGAACTACTACTTGGTTATTTGGATTATATGTTTGGACTATGATTATTACTTGGTTATCATTTTATGATTAGACATTTGAGACTAACTATATATTTTTTTAATAGAATTTATTATGGAGATATTAAATGATTTGGCATTAAATGATGAATGTCTCAAAATGAGTTATTTGTGAAATGTTTCATACTTGATTTATATTATTATTACTATTATTATTATTATTATGTTTATGATGAATCTAACACTACCAACCCCATTATGTTGGATGGTTATGATGTTTTATGTGAGTGTAGGATGAGGAGAGGCAGTCCTAGTTACTCCTACAGGAGATCCACATGATGTTGCACTCTCCCTCCTTATTTGCCACTGTCTATTTATATATATACGTATACATGTTGGCTGGTGATACAAGATGCACATACCAAGCATCGAATCCACCTAGCTAGATGGGTATGAGCGGCCTTCAAAATCATCAAATTATTGTTGTGTGGTGATTTTACCAAGCTAACCTCAAGGCAACCCGTGGACTTAGATTTCTATTAGGAGGTTACCCTTGATGAGGAATTTGAGTGCAGTGTTTTGATGTGGTTTCAAGATTTATGTTTTCATGTTGGGTTGGTTTCTTGTATGTGTATATGTATATCTATTTTTTATATGTATTGAAATTGAATGTATGTTATATATAGGTACATGTATATGTGGGTGCAGACACATATACTCATGTATATATATAAATAACATTAATTATGTGTTTCTGATTGCTTATGTAAATGGTATTTTAATGCTTGAATAAGGTATATTAAATAAAAATAAAAATAATAATAAGAAAATAATAAAGGAATCTCTTTTGGTAATACTAACTATTTAGGATATTTGAACTCAAGACCTCCTACAAGTTAGGCTAGTTTGATCCCAATTGTGCTATGTGTTTTACTTGATAGATTTTTTGTCTATTTTGTTTTTTATAGTGTTTTTCACCGGATATTTTAACTAAAATTATTAAAAAGCTTTATTATGTGGTTACGGGAAGTTTTTGGTTAATTTATCAACAACCTATGGAAGTTAGAGGAGTTTATTCCCATAAAGAAACTCCTCAAACCATATAGTTGGATGTTAAATTATTTGGTTTTGGGATTTTGGGGGGGATTGGAAGTTTGGAGTAAAATTGGGTGATTTCTGCAAGTTTTGTTCAGGAAGTCATTTGTGAGGATTTATGTGTTCTTGAAATTCTTCTCTGGCTCATGAGGGAAAGTGTGTGGATTGTTTGAGGAAGGAGGAAGGTCTATTTTTGGTGGAGAATCTATCTAGGAGACTACCTGTTGGCATTAAGTAGAATTTCCACTAGTGACAACACTTATTTGCATTCTGAATACAAACCAAGCAGATAGTGCAAACCGAGTAGATAGTGCAAACTGAGTAGACAGTGCAAACCGAGCAAACAGTGCAAACCGAGCAAGTTAGTACAAACCGAACAGGACAATGTAAACCGACTAACATCATGTCTACCGAGTCACCAGTATTTACCGAATTCAAAACCTACCGAGTGATCAGTATGAACTGTGCCTTCACTTCTACCGAGTGCATGACAATGCTGAGTAATGCAGTGGACGCCGAGTATCAGAAAGTCACTGAGTCAGTTTGCAGGAACCGTGTAACCATACTTGGGCCGACTTAGTAGCACTTATGTTTATTTGTCAAGCCAACTGTGTAATTGTAATTGTAATTAATTGTTTAAGACTTGTATATAAACAATGTTGTAAAAATAAAAAGATGTATGAAATGTATGAAGTAGAATATATGTGAAAGAGAAAGAAAGGTAGAGATAAGAAAATTACAGAAGGCTTTAGAAGTATAAGGTACAACAAAGACAAATTCATCACAGAAGGTGATTAGTACATCAGTGAATCTCAATCAGCAATCCAGTTGCAAAGCAAGAGATCTACTGTTTCATTCTAACAGGTGAATCAGTACTAAATCCTTTAACCGGGTAGACTTAACAGTCTTTGTAAAATCTCTTTACCGAGTGCATACTTCATTGTATGTTTTGTAAATCCTTTAACAGGGTGGATTTAGCAATCCTTATTGCTCCTAACAGGGCAGATCATCAGAAGTGATCAAATTGTAAGCCTTAACCGGCCAACTTTATTCTACAGTATTAAAGCTTTGTGGGTTTCATCCCCACCCCAGTTTTACTTTCTTTTGGAAGGTTTCTGGGTAACCAAATCTATGTTTCATTATTGTGATTGCTTTTAAGTTTCATGCTTTCTGTATGCAAAGGTTAAAAAGTAAATTACATGTTAAAATATGAAAAAAATTTAGAGTTATTGATTCACCCCTCCCCTCTCAGTAACTCGGTTAATTCCTGAATATTTCCAACAATTGGTATCAGAGCTGCATTGGTTCTCAAGATAAAACTGAACAAGGTGATTGAAAATGAAAAGCTAGATCTGGAAATGGCCATAGCTAAACTCAAAGAAGCAAAAGAACATCTTTCCCAATCCCTAAGAAGAAAGAAGGAACTTGCATATCAGATGAATGATCAGAATTACATTGAAGAAAAGATTGAAGATCTTCTTCCCTCAAATAACTCAGATGAAGCAAACAATGCTGTCAAAGAACTCCTAGAAAAGAATGGGTCTCTGCAGGAAGAAGTGAGAAAATTGAAAAGAGAACAAGAGCTACACTCTACAAGATTCTGTGAGATCTTGGAACAAAGAAACAAGTTGAAAGATGAATTAGATGGAAGAAACATTGAAGTCCAAAATAAAACCCTTCAGCTAGAAAACCTAATTGATCAGATCTCTCATACAAATGAAGAAATTCTGAATCTAAGATCAGAAATAGAAAACACAAGAGAAGAACTAAGATCTGAAAAGGAAATCAATCTAAGATTGGTGGATGACCTAAACGCTGAAAAACAAATCAATGAAGGAATGCTGAAAAGTCAAGAAGACTTGAATCAGCTGTATGAGCGAAATCTTCATAGGCAAAAAGGAAAAGTAGGACTTGGATACAAAGGAGAAGGCGAATCCTCTAAGCAAGGTACTCAAAGAAATCAAAAACCTACTTGTAATCATTGTGGTAAAATAGGACATACTTCAAATAAATGTTGGAACAATGAAAAAGTAGAATTCAATGGAAAATGTTATAGCTGCAATCAACCTGGTCACAAAGCAAATGAATACAGGGAAAAACCTAGATTCAGAGGTAATTGTCACAAGTGCAACAAACAAGGTCACAAGGCATCTGAGTGCAGATCCAAGACATTTAATTCAGCAGAACAAATTATGAAAGCAATGTTTGGATGGGACTACAACACCTGGTGTAGATGTCATTACTGTGGAGAATATGGACACATTGGCATGAATTGCATAAAACATCATCTAAGGAAAAGAGATACTACTGTAAGATGCTTCAAATGTACTAAACTCGGTCACATAGCCAGAAACTGCATGAATGCTAGTGAAGTTGAAGAAGGAAAGAAGAATGAAGCAACTAAGGTCAGGAAACAGGTGAGACAAAAATGGATTCCTAAAGCTACCGAGAAATCTAGTCCAAGTAATGGAATGGATGGCTCTACCGACTCAAACTAAATTTCCAAGGAAGCACTGGAACTGTATTCTCATAGACCAATCTCAAGCAGTTCTAGAACTGAATTAAAAAAAAAATCTAAATTAGCATGCAAGATGCAGTGAGATCACAGGGAGGTCGGTATCAGTTTTCACCAAGCAAGGTCGGTATCAGTCTTCACCGAGCAAGGTCGGTACCTATCTTTACCGAGCGAGGTCGGAGCAATATGAATTCTCGAGTTCACCGAGTTGCGAAGTCTTTTCTGAGCAATTAATTCTTAGTGGGTGACAGTCTGTCAGAATTCATACCCTAATTTGAAATGAGCATTAATGACAGAGTTGTAAACAAAAAGCAAGTAATTGAACTCATTCTTCACCTCAAATCTTTAGCACTTTGAGAGAAGAAAATTTCAAGAGCAACCCGGTGATTTAATACTTTTGCGAAAGGAATTTTCTGTGAGCTACCATGGCATCATCCAGCACTTCAGTGAAGAAAGGATCTGATATGTTAGTCCAAGGGGATTGGAAAGCACCAGATTTTAAGATCGTGCCCGCAATTGCAACAGCCCTAGATCCGAACGGAGCTCAATCTTAGATTCCTCCTAAGGTACTGCTTATTAACGATATCCGCAATCATTTTAACTGTTCAATTCATGAAATGGGGAACCTAGAACTAGATATTGTGCGTGAGGAACTATGTGTGGATGGTATTTTGAAACCCGAACACAAACATCTGGAAGATAAAGGTTTAGTTCACATTGCACATCTACCTCGAAACTTTTGAGATAAATGGGTTAGATATATTCTCAGCCGTGTACATGATGGAAAGATTTGGCTTGAGAAACCTATTGAGATCACAAAGAAGATGATTCAACAAGTCACTGGTCTTCCCATGTTGAACAAAGCTAAAACTACCAAAACCCTAGGTCGGACGGAACTAGAGAAGAAAACCCTAGCCGAGTGGGATGGTAGAGGCATGAAAGTTAGCAGCATTACCGACGCTGAACTGAAGTTTGGTACACACATTATTGCCCATAAGATTTACAGTTCTAGTCGACAGAACAGTGTCTCCTATGAAGCTATTGACCTAGCATACAAAGTGGTCAAGAATAACTTGACATTTGACCTAGCAGACTTATTGTTAAAGTAGTTTAACAAAAATATGGAAAGCATTAAAACTTCCAAAAACAATCCATGTAAGTTTGGATCCTTGTTGGTCTGTCTATTCTTCTATGTTCAAAAATTCTTCCCTTCTAAAGGAAAATTTGTATGGAGAAAAGATGTGCCAGTCCTCTATGAAATAAATGAATACATCTCAGAAATGGGTGAAAACTTTGAAAGCATCATGGATAATTATTTTGAGTCTTTCAAAGAGAAAATGAATGACAGATTCTGGATTCCACAGAAGTTGGTGGAAGATTACAAAGATGACATCTGTTTTATGGTGGATTGTGATAATGTGTATATTCAAGCAGTTAAACCGAGGACTGTATATGTAAAACCTCTTCCTTATGAGGTAAATATTGATGAAACCAAGAATATCATTGAAGCTCTTCTTAATCAGCCTATCAATCCCAAAGCTCCATATTTTGGAACATATGATGAAGCTAAGGTGAGAATTGAACTAGGCATAAAGCTTCCACAGGCGGTAAACAAAGGAAAGAAGAGGATAGCCAAAATGCAAATGATAACCGAGGACAAAGAAGAAAAAGATGAAAAAGAAGAGGAAAAGGATGAGAAAATAGAGGAACCAGAACCTGCAAAGAAGAAAGGAAAAGTTTTCATCACTAAGGCACCTATGCCTCCCACTGCTGTGTTTACAAGGAGAAATACAAGAGACAAGGCTAACAAGGCAGATAAAGACATAGTATTCAAAAGGCCCCCTCTAAACCTTCAAGAAAAGCTCAAACTCTTTAGAGACGGATCAGGATCTGGAGTAAGTAACATAAAATCCTTAAGATATGAAACCAGATCGGAAGCAGAACAGAAGGAAATAGAAGATGCTGTTATTGAGAAGATGGGACAGTGGAAATACTCTCCTGAAGAAATTGCCCCACAGGTTCTAGCAGTTCTATTGAATCCAATAAAAATGAGATGGAGCAATGCAAAGCAAACAGTGATAGACATATTTGATCAAAACCTGAGATAGTTGATGCCGAGCTTGAATAATGATGAAGTAAAGAACGCATTAAAAGAAAATGAAAATAAGATGACATTGAAGTTCAATACTTGTTTGATTTTGATCAACAATATTGAATCGGTTGTGAAGGCTGCAAATGCCACATGGAAGAACATATACCACCTTCACCAACTGAGTATTGAAACTATAATAATAAAAGATATTGAAGATGACAGTGATGAACAAGAAGAAGACACTGAGGTAGATGATACTGTGAGGATAGCAGCAGAAGTCATTGCATCCCTTCCTACCTCTCCAGTGAAAGTTTCTACATCCAGCCCGGAGACACCTTCAAGCATGGTTGTGACAACTTCCACATTTGTCCAATCATCCATAGCAACAACAGAAGCAGCTACCATTTCTTTTACCAAGCTGCAGTCTCCTGCACCATCAAGTTTTCCAGCAGTAAGTTTTCCAGTTTTTGAATCTTCAAGTGTAAATATTTTAAGTTCTCCAGTAGAAAGTATGCCAGTATCTATAGCCAGCCCTACTTTATCTACTGTCACTACTACCAAAGCATTAAGTTCAGATAAGCCTAAGGCTCTACCGAGTTTAAAATTTTTGGGTAAAAATATAGTAGAGGATATAGACCTAGATGAAGAGATAGAAATTCCTACATTAGATTTTGCAAATCTATCAGCGGACCAAATGCAAAATATAGGTGAGATCCTCCAAAGGAAAGAAAAACAAAAGAAGCTTAAAGAGGAGAGAGACAAGGAGTATCAAATCATCAAGGATGCTAAGGACATTTTGTTTGATGCATTAGGTATTAAAGTAGACTCCTCCCAGCATGTTTTGTTACAATTAGCAGAAGCAGTTGAGAAATACAATGAGGATTCATCTGGGACAGAAAAGTTAGTTGAAAGAGCCGAGAAGAGATTCAACAATAAAGTGCTTGAGCACATTGCTCAGCACATAGCTATTAACCAAGTGGAATTGTCTTCAGTTTTGTCTAACATTGAATCTATCTATTCGAATGCTACCTCTCTTTTGGCCAGACTGTGCAATATTGCCGAGTTCACAAAGGATGTTAAGGATAAAATGAATAAAATGGATGAGGATATGAAGATTAGCATACAGAAGCTACAACTTGAACCAAGTTCAAGCTCTACTCATCACATGAAAATTTCACACCTATCTAATATGTAGTCTGATCTACTGAAAGAAGACACAAGGATCCGGTCCACACTGCTAGACATCCAACACATGATCCTTCCCATCATGAATACAATGTATAAGCACATTGAACATTCCAAAACATTGATTCATGACAATCAGTTCTCTATAGCAGATCACATGATTGAACTCTCTGCAGAAGTCCAAATTGCTATACAAACATGTAAGATCCTGCAAGAAAGTTGGGATAGAACCCTGGCACTAATAATGAAGGTACATTCTGATTTTCTATCAAATTTTGGATTCTCTCTGTAAATAACTTGTATATGCACTTTTGGCATTATCGTCAAAAAGGGGGAGATATGTATAGAAGGAGAGATATGTATAGATTTGTATAAGAAATAGTTAGCACATTGAAAGGGGGAGACAATGTATAAAGCCCTTTAACAAAGACAAATTTTGAAAAATCAAAATAAAACTCAGCATGATTCATGTATATAAATTTTGGCCAATAAGTGTTTTTGTCACTAATGCTAAAGGGGGAGATTGTTGGCATTAAGCAGAATTGCCACTAGTGACAACACTTATTTGCATTCTGAATACAAACTGAGTAGACAGTGCAAACTGAGCAGACAGTGCAAACCGAGCAGACAGTGCAAACCGAGCAAGTTAGTACAAACCGAACAGGACAATGTAAACTGAGTAACATCATGTCTACCGAGTCACCAGTATTTACCGAGTTCAAAACCTACCGAGTGATCAGTATGAACCATGCCTTCACTTCTATCGAGTGCATGATGATGCCGAGTAATGCAATGGACGCCGAGTATCAGAAAGTCACCGAGTCAGTTTGCAGGAACCGTGTAACCATACTTGGGCTGACTTAGTAGCACTTATGTTTATTTGTCAAGCTGACTGTGTAATTGTAATTGTAATTAATTGTTTAAGACTTGTATATAAACAATGTTGTAAAAATAAAAAGATGTATGAAATGTATGAAGTAGAATATATGTGAAAGAGAAAGAAAGGCAGAGATAAGCGAATTACAGAAGGCTTCAGAAGTATAAGGTACAGCAAAGACAAATTCATCACAGAAGGTGATCAGTACATCAGCGAATCTCAATCAGCAATCCAGTTGCAAAGCAAGAGATCTACTGTTTCATTCTAACAGGTGAATCAGTACTAAATCCTTTAACCGGGTAGACTTAACAGTCTTTGTAAAATCTCTCTATCGAGTGCATACTTCATTGTATGTTTTGTAAATCCTTTAACAGGGTGGATTTAGCAATCCTTATTGCTCCTAACAGGGAAGATCATCAGAAGTGATAAAATTGTAAGCCTTAACCGGCCAACTTTATTCTGTAGTATTAAAGCTTTGTGGGTTTCATCCCCACCCCAGTTTTACTTTCTTTTGGAAGGTTTCTGGGTAACCAAATCTATGTGTCATTATTGTGATTGCTTTTAAGTTTCATGCTTTCTGTATGCAAAGGTTAAAAAGTAAATTACATGTTAAAATATGAAGAAAATTCGGAGTTACTGATTCACCCCTCCCCTCTCAGTAACTCGATTAATTCCTGAATATTTCCAACACTACCATCTCACCATTTCCCAAAACCTTAGATGATTGTAGAAGCGTGTTCCAGCCCTTTGACAGGATTCTCTGTAGGACTCCAGGTAGGGTCTAAAATTGGGATGAATCTCTTTTCTTCCTTGTATGTTTGTGTACATGTGTTTTATATGTACATTGATTTTCATAGTGTGAATAAAGTGTTTATTTATAGGAAATATAATTGGTTGTTTATTTTCATGTTTTGTAAGGTATAGTTCTAGGAAGCTTATTTAAATGTTTATAGAATAGTTTCCTGTAAATTCTTCTTGGAAGTTCTATGATTTATTGTGATAATTTATATTGGTGTATTTGAATTTTATTTAATTTTTAGAGAAGTTTAGGAAGGTTTAGGAAAGGTTTGAAAAGGTTAGGATGGTTTAGGGAAGGATGTAGTAAGGTTTTACCCTTCCTTGCTTCTTCAAGCTTTCACTGTGAATTTGATTTTTTGATTTTATTATCTTGTTTGGAACATAGTTTGTATTAAGGATGTGTTCTATAAGTGGTACTGAGGTACCTTAATTAGGTAGACCTCAAAGAACCTTTTCCAAGCACTCTCCACACTTAAAAATGTCAATTTTAAGCAATTCTAGAAAGTTTTGGGTACAATGTCATAAGGGCAGCGAGGAATGTCATACAATTTTGTACTAGTATTCATATGACCTTTGACCAAATTTAGTATGGGAGTACCTAGATTATCTTATGGGTTATTATACAATGTCATTTGGGGTTTTAGAGGGTCTTAGGGGCTCAAATTTTGCAGATTTTGGGCTTGTGACCTCCATAACCCATTTCTCATGCTTGGGATGCAACATGTATCACTTATGTATGTCCATCTATGGTTTTATGGTATTATAATGTGTTACTTATTTTATTTTAGTACTTTTCTTATGCTTGTATTCATATTATGAGGCTAGAACTCGCTCTGGTGGCCTATGTTCACAGGAGGGTTCCCTAGACCTTCAAGATGAATCTTTTAAGGTACTTTATGGTTTCATAGCTTGTGTGTGTATTTAGTGCACTATGTACCCTAGGTGAGTGGCTCACCATAGGTGTTGGAACCCAAAGTGGTTTCTAGATGATCATATGGGTGAGTTAGTAAAATGTGATAACCTAATAATGAACTTGGAAAAAGGTGGGTTTTCAAAAGATAATGAAAAACACATAATTAAGTCAACATAGTCATGTTGGAGTACCAAGATCATAGGTAACTACTAGGGTAGATACCTATTTAGAAAGGGGGACCGGGGTTACATGGTTGCTAGGGAAGATCCCAATATGCAGGAGATTTCATGACACTCACCTAGATGGTATGCTAGGAACCTAACCCTTTTGTATAGTAAAGTGATATCTTTTATGTCTTTTTTTTTAGTTTTTAAGATATTG
Source organism: Chamaecyparis obtusa (assembly GCA_027943335.1). Classification (NCBI taxonomy): domain Eukaryota; kingdom Viridiplantae; phylum Streptophyta; class Pinopsida; order Cupressales; family Cupressaceae; genus Chamaecyparis; species Chamaecyparis obtusa. The sequence continues at coordinate 18,758 of BSBK01015349.1, forward strand.
ATTTGTAAAGCCTTAGGTTTCTTTAAGACTTGTGAGTATCTTGGTTCTTTCTCCTAGCATGGGGTTAGAACTACATAGTTTCACATGGTTGGGTGGAAAATATCTTTTGAGGTTCTATTTGTGGTTCATGGCTTGGATGTGTTTCAAACTTCCTATAGTGATAAAGATTTCTAATGTTGTATCATTTATTTTTGGAAAGAAAGATGTAAAGATTTATTTGTAAAGCCTTCAGGTCATTCATGCAATTGTTAATCTAAATATATTTATTGTTGGGAATGGAAAGAATAAAGAAATGTAATCAGGGAGTGATATTTTTAAGCTTATTTAAAGGATTTTTATTTGAGGATTCAAAAGTTGTAACTTAAAATATAGTCTTATATCTTTTCCTTATGTATCCTATGTGGAATGAAAAGAAATGTCATAATGTAAAGGTTTAATTGAAATTGAAAAGGATAGTTATTCAATGTGTAGGAAAAAGAAATGAAACTAATAGGAAGTAGAGATATAGTTATGAATGAATTATTATTGTCTTACCTTTCTCTTATATTGTGAAATGTAAAGTAAAGGAAAAGAAATAGAATTCAATTTTAATATTAATGAATGTGTATATATCTGTAAAGGAAATCAATATGAGAACCTTAAGGAATGTACTTGTGAATGTAATAATGAAATGATATAATGTTAAAAAAAATTGTTAGTTGTAATTTTCAGTCAAAAGACCTAATTCCTTATGGGTTCCCAAGCAGGGACATTCCAATGATTTTTCATGATTATAATGTGAGATCTACCAATGAAAATTAAATGTAATATATGCATTGGAGATGTAACTATTGGTATCACCATCTAAGGAGAATATTCTATAATCTTTCCACCTCTTCTAGATCGAGTATAAATAGATCAAAGTATGAAGATCACAGTATGTAAAAGAGAGAGCGGGTGATGATTAGTCAGAGATAAGTGTACGAAGGTGATGAGAAGAGAAGCCACAAAGTAATAGAGTAGTAAGAGAAGAGTGTGAATATGATTTAGAGTTGAAGCTACTGAGTATAGAAGTTGAATTATGAGTGAAATACAATATGAGGTAAATCGATGTTGAGCATATTGAGTCTAATAAGCATATGTTGATGAAACCATTAGAGACACTTTTTGTTACTAATTATAGTGTAATCAGAATTATAAAAGCTCTTAATTGAGTATGCCCTAATAGGTGTTAAATTATAAATCCTTTAACATGGTACATCTCTTAGATTAGAGTTGTAAAATCATTTAGCAAGGTAGACGGAATAAGTCTTTATACTCTTAGTACGGTAAATACTCTTAATAGGGTAAGCTATAAGAAATAGCTAATTTTGTAGCTCTAAATGAGAAAAAAATTTAATGTAGTAGTGAAGTGTTGTGGGTGTCATCCCCACCATAGTTTTTTCCTTTAACCAAGGATTTTTCAAGACCAAAAATCATGGTGTTATGAGTTGTGTTTCAAGATTTTGATTTATATGTTTTATGTTGTTATATGCAAAGTTTTCAATTTGATGAATGGTTAGAAAAGTATATAAAAGTTTTTGGAGTATTGATTCGCCCATCCCCTCTCACTACTTTACTTTCCATAATTAATCCAATGTATTTGTGTTGTTTACATGCTTTCTTGTTCATGTCCAAAGTTGTTTAGATGTTATTTAACTTAATTGTGAAGGATTTGTGAGTCCTATTAAGATATCCATTGTGTGTTGATGTCATGGATATCAGTTAACGCCTTTGTACTTTCTAGTAAAAAGTATATGTTGAGAATTAAGTTTAATTTCATTCATTGAAAATCTATCTAAGGGAGTTATACCTATATAAAATTGAAAGAGGAATTCTTCATGCTTCACCTAACTATTGCTAAAGAGTTGTTCTTTTGTGTTGATCGAGTCTAAGAATAATTAAATTTTAAAAGGAAAAGTATGTTAGGCAATAGAAGGTAAACCCAAATTAGGATAGCATTACCTGAATGATTTTGAGGATCGAAACTTAGATGCTAGCTAACAGATGAAGGTGTTGCTTGACAAAGAACCAAAACCAAGAAGAAAGAATTTTGATAAAGTCTTCTTATAAAATAGAGGAGAAACAAAGCATCCCTTTAAAGAGCATAATAATGGACTTGCTACCTTACATAACCCACTTAAAAGCCACCCATTTCCTAAGGACAATAAAATGGCATCTTCAAACAAATTTACAAACCAAGAAGTTTTCTATTTTACCAATTTGTTATATTATTTAATAATTTAAATTGTAAGAAATTAGCTATCACAATTACTTAATGCTCTTCACCCTAGTCTCTACTTTCAAATAATTTTTTTTTTTAATTTATGAAGACTTGATCTCAGCACCTTCTAGGTGCCTACAACTAGATACCACATGCTTTTGGTGGTGGCTAGGTTCCCGATAAAATATATCCAAAAAAAAAAATAGATTTGTGAAAATGCAGTGATTTATTCTGAATTTTGTTTTATTGTTTTTCATTGAGAACATGCAGATCATGAAAAACAGATGGTAAACATTTCATAATATCAATTGTATTTTCAAAATTTTCAATTTTAATCAAAGATGCATTTTGTCGGGAGCATAGCCGCGTCCCAGCGTTTGGCTGACTTTCAGATAAAATTGTCTCCTAAAAGTCTATATTTTGGAGCTAAAATGCGTCAATGAAGGGTTAAGTCTTGTGAAGTCTTGAATCGAGAAAGAGATATCAGCTGCCATGTGAATGGGTCTGCTGTGTTTTCAAATCCCTGAATGCCGACCTTACCTCGCATCGAATATCATACTATGTTTGTTACGTGAGTGCATCGCATTCTCAGCACCACAGATTTGATTCAATTTCTACCATATGTAATATGCTGACGTTGTTGATGGAATCCATGGAAATCATGTCTGACGTTTTTGTCAAATATATTTTGACGTTACCTCCTTTATTTCAAGAGTTTCCAAAAAAATTTCAACGTTCCTATCTCTTCTCATGGGCTTCCCAAAAACTGTCAACATCAACCGTCAAACATAGCATTCAATGTCCTCACTCAATTCTTTGTTCATACTAAAAACCAGCACGTTCGGAAAAATAAAGACTTGTGGGCACAATTACAATACGCTTCACGTCTAACAAGTTTCTTATCTAAATAATGGAAGTTCATTATAAAATATATTAATCATCAGAGAAATGGGTAAAAGAAAAATTGTATGCTGCTCTGCCTGTAGGCACCAACGCCAGAAATGTTCACAAAAATGTATGAAATCAACATGTCATCAACATGATCCTGAGAAGTTCACAATCGTGGAGAGTGTGTATGAAATCAACATGTCATCAAAACGCTTCAAATAATTTTTAGCCAGGATTAATTGTTATTTGTTTTTGTGTTGTTTGCAGGAATATTTTCTTATAGTTTAGTAATTCAAGAGATTACAAGAACTTTTTAGTCAATTGTTAAAAAATAAGGTCAAATGATAATCAATGAAATACAATTGTGCTATTATATAAAAATATTAGAATGCTTATTTTCTTTCTATACTTTATAAAATTGTTCATTTTAATTGTTCCTCTCACTTGTCTTGACTCATCTAATAGATTACAAATCATTTTTGTTACTCTTTTGTTTGTAACTGGTCTAAATCAGCATTCTTCACAACCAAAAAAGAAAATACAAAGAAATAAATGGTTTTGTTACCATGATTTAAGATTGACACCAAATGTGCAAGTGGTTAATAGCCAGATAATTGACTTATTAAACTGAACCACTCATTTGTTTTAGGGTGCGTCTTGATAAGCTGGGATTAAATACGTTTCATGTGCACATCTTATTAATTATCAATACAAAAGTTCAAATAGTTTATTTATCCCTGATTTAAGATTCACATAGTATGGTGTCCATGATGAAGGGTGCTCCCCTTAATACCACTTAAACTCTTTTCTATCCCCTCTCATTGTCTCAGTCAAGGGACCACAAATACTGCTAAATTTTTTGATAAACTTTCTGTAAAAACTAGCTAGACCATGAAAATATCTTACCTCAGTAGTACTCCTTGGAGTAGGCCATTCAAGGATAGCATGTACCTTCTCTGGGTCCATTTTTAGACCTTCTGCTGAAACTACAAATCCCAAATACACTAACTCTTTCTTCACAAAACTGCACTTCTTCAAATTAATCAACAATTTCTCATCTCTCAACTTCTCAAACACCATATGAATATGCATCATATGTTCCTCCAATGTCTTGCTGAAAATCAAAATATCATCTAGGTAAACAATGACAAACTTACCCAAAAATTCTTTCAGAACTTCGTTCATAAGCCACATGAAAGTGCTCGGTGCATTGGTTAGCCCAAAAGGCATGACTAACCACTCATATAGTCCTTCCTTTGTTTTGAAGGCAGTCTTCCATTCATCTCCTTCTCTAATCCAAATCTGGTGATATCCACTCTTCAGATCTATCTTTGAGAAATACACAGCCCCACTCAAACAGTCTATAATATCATCCATTTGTGGCAATGGAAACCTATACTTGATTGTGATCTTGTTTATTGCTCTGGAATTTATACACATCCTCCACTCTCCATTCTTCTTTGGTGCTAATACCGCTGGTACAACACAGGGGCTCAGACTCTCTCGAATCAACCCCTTCTATAACAACTCATGTACTTGTCTGTTCAACTCTTCACTTTCTGCTAGTGTTATTTTGTGTGCTGCCTTGTTTGGCAAACTGGCTCTTGGAATCAAATCCATCTGATGACTGATCTTCCTTACCGGTGGTAATCTATCAGGTACATTATCAGATACAATATCCTGAAACTCATTCAACAAATCTGCAACCTCTACAGGTACATCTTCTACTTCTTCTTTACCAACTTTTGGAATTAAAGCAAAACACACATGCTCATGCCTCATACCATCTAGGAATTTCCTTCCATCAATAAATATTATTCTTGCATTACCACATACCTTTTCTTCGGTCTCCTTCAATGGCTTTAGCTTATGTCGCACTCCATCCTTTGTCAGGGAATAGGTATTTGCACGACCATCGTGTACAACACATCTGTCAAACTGCCACGGTCTACCCAATAACATATGACATGCATCCATAGAGATGATATCACATAGTACCTCATCTTGGTACCCGCCGATCTTGAACTTTACCAAGCATTGTTCACTGACCATGACCTTGTGGTCATCCTACACCCAGGCAATCCGATATGGATGTGGGTGTTTCTGTCTCTTGAGCTTCAACTTTGTCACCATCTCTTATGACACCAAATTGTCAATGCTTCCACTATCGATAATCACATCACAGCATTTACCCTCGCACTTGTATCTAGTGCGAAACAGGCTCCTCCTTTGTTCAGGTTCATTCTCACCACTCAGCAAGACTCTTCTGTTAATTAGCGTTTCTCCTCTTTCAACATCTTTAGAATTTGATGATCTAGCATCTTCATCGACATGTGCAACTCTGGCCTGGCCTTCATTTCTCCTGTCTATTCTGCCTTGGCACTGAGGACATTCAAATGTCATATGGCCTTCTTCTCCACAGTGAAAACATGTTCCACGGAAGCCACCTCTTCCAGATCTTTGTCCTCTTCCTCTTCCTTTCTGATCTCTATTATTCTGATCCTGGAAGCGATTGGAATTATTTCCTCGCTGATTTTGACTGCTACTGGTCTCATCCTTCTTTTTTAGATCTTCATTTCGGCCACCATATGACCATCCACCAGATCGTCCACCGTGACCTCTTCCATTTTGTTTGCTCTCAAACTTTTTGTTCAATTTTTCCTCTACTTTTAGGGCAAACTGGTATGCCTCTTCAATACTATTCATTCAAACCAGATTCAGCTCCTCCTGAATGCTTGGCCTTAACCCATTAAGGTATCGGGCAACTTTCTCTTTATCAGCTTCTGCATGGCCTATTCTGATGAGAACTCGATAGAACTCCTCTGTATACTCCTGAACAGATCTTCCTCCTTGCTTCAAACTCTGCATTTTCTTTAGTAGGTGAAGCTCATAATCAACAGGAATGAACTGTCACTTCAATTTATCCAGCATCCGATCCCATCTCATGATTTTCTCCTTTCCCCTTCTATTTCACTCCAACTGAATCTCTTGCCACCATATCTTCGCATGACCTTTTAGTCTAGCCTTTGCAAATTTGACCCTATTAGGATCCTCAACATCTTCATACTCAAAATATTCCTCACATTCATTGATCCAGTTGATCAATTCTTCTAGGTTAAGATTTCCAAAAAATGTAGGAACCTCAATTTTAGGTCTTTTTCCAATCTTAGAAATGGCCCGAAAAAGTCTTTCTTCCTCCTGGTTTACAATTTTGACTTCTCCTTCTTGATATTCTTCTTCAGCTTCATCCTCGCTTTCATCTCTGACATTAAGATTCATTCCTCTGTGAATTTCTTCTTGCAATGCTCGCACTTGTCTCTACAGCTCTCTAACCTCAGGTGTCATAGCACCAGCTCTTCCACCATGTTCTCTTCGTGGAGGCATTTTCGTGATGCGCACTGAAACCTTAACCACGGTCCTGGTGCAAACTGCCTCACAGTCGGTGATCTATTTACACACTCAAGAACTCCTGCTCTGATACCACTTGATGAAGGGTGCTCCCCTTAATACCACAAACACATAATAGAAATAGAGAAACAACAACATTAATATGTAAGAACAGAAAATTGGCTTCTTATTATCTCCACAAATGTGGAATTACAAACTTTTAGAATTACAATATGCAAAGCCACATGGGCATTCACTTACAATATTCTGTAGGACAAAGCCTCGAATCAATACCCATATCTACCACCCAGAACTATTCTGAACTACCTAAGACAATAATACAGCCTTCCTTATATAGGCAATTTCCACCGCCCGAGAAGGTTCCAGAAATTTAGCCCTAAGGGCCGACCAAACTTAGAATTATTTTATTTTTTAATTTATTACATCAAAGTCGGCTCAAAATAACTTTTGAAACCCAAACAGAAATTTTGAAAGAAAATTATTTTTCGCCATTTCAGGTGACCCGACTTCTGGAGACCATAAGTCATCACCAGTTGACCCGATTGACTATTATAACCCCATTTCAGAAATGCCACGAAGTGCTCTACAGGCTTGACCCACGCAAGCGCCCGTCACCCAAATTTTTGACCTCATCTGGGGCCTCGAAGGCCTTCAAAACTGAGTTCAAAGTTTCTATAGCCTGCTCCCAATACCGAAAATCTTCAATATCTTCAAAACTACACCTAATCTAGCCATGAAACTTTACTGGCAGACTTATATGACCAAAATGAACCTCCAAGAAAGAAATCAAATCATTCTGAGCATATACGAAAATTACCAAAAATAGTAACTTTCCATAAATAGCAGCTCTGCACAAAATAGCCATTATTGAATATAAAAATAGAAATTTTTTATTTTTTTTGGTTGATGCAAGATTGCTCTTACACCCAAGATGCTCTTGCATCAGTCCAAGCTTTGAAGAGCTTTAACAACCACATAATTTAGTTCGTAATATGAGTTTATAAATCACGATTTACAAATTTTCACGTGTAATTATTTTATATATATATATATATATATATATATATATATATATATATATATATATATATATATATATATATATATGTATATGTATATGTATATGTATATGTATATGTATATGTATATGTATATGTATATGTATATGTATATGTATATGTATATGTATATACACATACACATACACATACACATACACATACACATACACATACACATACACATACACATACACATACACATACACATACACATACACATACACATACACATACACATACACATACACATACACATACACATACACATACACATACACATACACATACACATACACATACACATACACATACACATACACATACACATACACATACACATACACATACATATATATATATATATATATATATATATATATATATATATATATATATATATATATATATATATATATATATATATATATATATATATATATATATATATATATATATATATATATATATATATATATATGTTTATTTAAAAGGTTTATAAAAGATTTTTAGAATTGAGAATATTGTACCTTGTATTCTTTAGTGTCCATACTTTAATAGTATTTTAGAATTAATATTAAATATATTAATTATTTTATATATGATAATGACATGAGATTCAATATTTTCATTATTAGTAGGTAGACTAAGTACTATTGTATTGGTTTTTGATTTTTTTTTAATCTTAACTAGTGATTAAATGAACTCTTCTTCACCAATAAAAATAAATTATATTTAATATTTCATTATAAATTTTTCATTTCCCAAAATATAAATGTAAATTTTTTAATTTAAATTATAAAATTTTTGTACTTATAATTATATTACAAATAAAATAAAGCTTATTGTTATACTTTGCAAAATAATTTAAATTAACATAAAAATAAAATAAAATTAACTACAATTTATAGTTTATATTATTAAAATAATTATTTATCTACAACTAAAATTATAATTAAATAGCCACTATGTGGCACTTGTTAGAATTCATGTCATTTTCGAGATCTTCTTTTATTAAAAATATATTAATCAGTATTTTTCAAAATATCTTTTATTAAAATAGTTTGAACAAATCTATGTAAATCTATTTTAATAATTTATTATTTATTTCTTTAAGAAAATACAAATAAAATATAAATATAATATTAATTTAAATTTCTTAATATTTATCAGGGACTAAGATTTCTCAATATTATTTTTTTTCCCTTCATATGTATTTTTTAATTTTAATTTTGAAAAAACTATTTGTAATTCTTCTATTTTTAATATAATATTATAGTAAGTAATATATTAATTTTTTATTTTGATCACTTGGTTTCTAAAACAAATTCTTCTTTAATATTCTCAAATATAAAATACATTAGTATCTTATTTTTCTCATCTTTCATATATTTACTTGTACTTTGTCTTTTAAAAAAAATTATTTAATAAGATTTAACTTATGTTTACATAGAGAAATTTGTATTGCAAATGTTAAATCTAAATTGTCAATAATTATATTTTGTCTAATGTAAGTTAATTCTTGACATCTAACAATTGATATAATTTAATTTTGAATACACTTTAAAAATTATTATCAATTTATATAATATTATATTTGATTACTTGTATTAATGAAAAAAACCATATCACTTTTATTTTTCTCATTTATTTTTAATTTTTAAATTTAAAGTTTCAATTCAAATCACATCTCATCAACTATTAATTAGATTTTTTTACACATTTCAATTCTACTTAATCCACTTCATAATAGACTCTACGCCATTTTAAATCATAATTATTAGCTCCTAAAATTATAGTTCAACTATTCTATAGACGTTTATAAATTTCTTTGATTTTTAATAAATGTTATTTTATTGAAGATATAACTACAACTAACCAACTAAGTGAACTTTGCATATTAGTTTGATTATAGAACTCATATATTTGTTTGATGTTTCTTTAGGATTTGAAAATTTATCAAAGAGATCATGCAGTAAATAGCTTGGTATATGAAGAAAGCGCAAGAGCTCATGAATATGCACGTTCAATATGATGAGCTTGTATTCCTCTTGCAAATCTCATAAATCAATAGATTCTAGGGAAGCTAATTTGGGATATAAATATTTATTGTGATCGCTTGACTAAGGTAACCCACATAACTATAATAATCTCCTTGATTTGAATACTTTTATAATTTGGTATTATCTTATAAAAATCCAATTATACAATATTAAAAAATATATAGTATATTTAGTGAACATGTTACATATATTTAACAAAAAATATTGTTTAACTATAAAGATATCATTTATTAGTACTTGATTGTAAGATATACTATTGTAATGAATTTTGGATTCTATTAGTTATCTAGTTATTAAAAACAATCATATGAACCAATGATAAATATGTTGTTTTTATTTTTCAGATATATTTTATTATTCTAAAGTTTACATGCATATAATTAAAGTTTTTAAATTCTAAAAAATATTTTTCAATTCTCTCTCTACTTTTTAAGCAATATTAACCTCCATGTTGGAAATAAATGTAAGCGTTTTCCAATTATTGTTATGATATAAATATTGAAAATAGTTCATATATATTTAAAAAATTAATTATTTTGAATAGTAAACATAGACATCTTTATAATATCTATTTGATGTAATTTTTAAAGATAAAAGAATAGAAGAATGTGTTATATTGTATTGTAGTTTT
>BSBK01015350.1:5000-59326 GCA_027943335.1 Chamaecyparis obtusa
ACTATTTTTGGTAATTTTTGTATGTGCTCAGAATGATCTGATTTCTTTCTTGGAGGTTCATTTTGGTCATATAAGTCTTCCAGTAAAGTTTCATTGCCAGATCAAGTGTATATTGGAAGATATTGAAGATTTTCGGTATTGGCAGTAGGGTACAGAAACTTTCAACTCAGTTTTGAAGGCTTTAGAGGCCCCAGATGAGGTCAAAAATTTGGGTGACGGGCGCTTGCGTGGGTTAAGCCTGTAGAGAACTTCGTGGCATTTCTAAAATGGGGTTATAATAGCCGAGCGGGTCAACGGGTGATGACTTATGGTCTTCGAAAGTTGGGCCACCTGAAATGGCGAAAAATAATTTTCTTCAAAATTTCTATTCGGGTTTCAAAGGTTATCTTGAGCCGACTATGATGTAATAAAATGTAAAATAAAATAATTCTAAGTTTGGTCAGCCTTATTGGCTAAAAATTCTGGAACCTTCCCAGGCGGTGGAAAATTGCCTATATAAGGAAGGCTGTATTATTGTCTTAGGCAGTTCAGAATAGTTCTAGATAGTAGATCTGGGTAATAGTTCGAGGCTTTGTCCTACAGAATATTGTAAGGGAATGCCCATGTGGCTTTGCATATTGTAATTCTGAAAGTTTGTAATTCCACATTTGTGGAGATAATAAGAAGCCAATTTTCTGTTCTTGCATATTGTTGTTGTTTCTCTATATCTGTTATGTGTTTGTGGTATTAAGGGAATCACCCTTCATCAAAATGAATGATGAAGAGACCGGTATGAAGATTTCACATCCAAAACATTTTATCGATACTACACAAAGTGAATTGTTTGAAGCATTCAAGCATGAATTTTCAGATGTGAAAATAGGTCAGAGAATGTTTGAGATGTTGTGCCCTTGCTTCGTACGCATAAATAAGGTTCATGAAACATTTTGTTGTCGAAATCATGTTGAGTTTCACTTATACTTGCAATCATATAAAAGGGTTATGACAATACTTAATCTAGATATGGTTACTAGAAGTACAACAAAATTTGTAAAGTCCATTTTATGTGATAAATCAGAAGATTTAGATGAATTCAATGTCTAGTGTATAAAAAATGAATGCAATAATTGTGGAAATTTGCAGCAATTTCCTTTACAATTTTATATTATTGATGTTACAACACCAGTCTAGTGGAAGAGATTTGAATATGAGATATACCAAACAAAGACAGGAGGTGAATAAAAAAAAATTACATTAAAGGAGAGTGAATTATCATACCTTCAGTTCATGGATAGATTTTGATCTATGATTTATCCACATGTCCAACATTGTCATGGTACACGATGGCAAGCTAAATAGTTTCATGTGTTGGTTCCCACTTTTTCCCACACGGTGCCAGGTTTACACTATGATGACAAACTAGTTAGTCTTCACTCCAAAGTCTGACAGGAAAAAAGTACCAATTGATGAGGACCGAGGGCATCCTCCTTCTTTGACCTCCACATCACTCAGGCGGGTATTGTTGGAAACAATTGTCTGAAGGAAATTGCTACTCAATTATGTATTGTCTTTGATGTCACACAATGTCATAGTCCGCAGCAATCTGCTTCTACCAAGCTCAGTCGGTCTACCAGACAGGAATATTAGTGCTTACCGAGTCCACTCGGTCATCGAAGAAAGTTTAGTGTTTACCGAGTTCAGTCGGTCATCAAAGAAAGTTTAGTGTTTACTGAGTTCAGTCGGTCATCGAAGAAAGTTTAGTGTTTACCGAGTTCAGTCGGTCATCGAAGAAAGTTTAGCGTTTACCGAGTTCAGTCAGTCATCGAGGAAAGTTAGTACTTACCGAGTTCAGTCAGTTATCAAAGGTAAAGGATTGTTGGTGTTTACCAAGTTCCCTCAGTCTCCGAAAAATTATAAAAAGATATGGTCACCGAGCACTGTCGGCCCTTGAAGGATTTTTGCAAATAGAGTTTACTTAATTCAGCCGACTGTTATACTAAATAATGTCGATTCGACTAATCCAAAATCATATAAATAAAAGGTCAAATGTGAAAAGTATATATACACAGCAGAACATTTACAGAAGAAAAGAAAAAAAGGTGAATGCGAATTTGTGAAGGATGTTCAGATATCCTCGAGGTGCAGCAGAGATTTATTCAATCAGAAACGATCAGACTTATGCAGAATAGAGATCTGTAATCAGCAAGACAGTTGCATTATTATACAGGTCATTTTTTTTATTGTTACCTTCTTATCATTGTAACAGTGAATTCTAAATCTCTTAACCGAGTTGGTTTAACAGCCATAATATAAATCCTCTAACAAGGTGACAATTCCATTGAATTGTTTTCAAGACCTCTTACCAGGCCACTCCTAGCAGGGTGTTTTAAATCCTCTAACAAGGTCACACCTAACAGTGTGTTTTGTAACCTTTTACCGGGTTGGCTTCTAACCGGGCATCACTTCAGAAAAGTGAAAATCAGTATCTAGATACATTGGTGGTTTTTCCCATATTGGGTTTCCACGTTAAATCTTGTGTCTCTTGTGTTCTTAATTTCTTTCTCAATCATATACATGTGCTGATGAATATCTAAATATTGCTAATACTTTCTGCATCTTCAAGGTTACTGCAATCTATTTACCGAGTGCTAAAACAGATAACATTGTTAAGATATCCTAAGGGATCTGCAAAGAATTAATTGTGAAGTGTTTTTATGGTTGACTGATTCACCCCCCCTCTCAGTCACTTCATCCATATTCCATCAATTGGTATCAGAGCTTTTGGTGCTTGCAGGAAGGGTTTCAAAGACCTAAGCTAAAGATCAGGATGTCTTACAAGAGGGAAATTTCAAAGCTTAACAGAGATAACTTTTCAGCATGGCAAGGTCTCATGCGACTTCATCTGGCTTCCATTGGTGATTCAGGATGCAAATACATTGATGAAGAGTACACAATTCCTAATGGCGCATTAACTGTTGAAGACATTGCAGATAAAAAGACTCACAACACCATGATGATAGACATTGCATCTGCTCTCAGCTATGAAGAATTTGATGATATTAAAGACTGCACTACTGCATATGAAATGTGGGTGGCACTGAAGAAAATATATGGTGGTGATGCAAATGTGAAAAGAGCCAAAGCAGAAAGCCTAAGAGGATAGTTTGACAAGATGAATATGAAGGAAGATGAAAACATTGCAAAATATGTTGAAAGAATCAAAGCAAGTGTAAGTGCAATTAGAGCTTCTGGAGGAACAATCTCAGATGAGACTGTTATAAGTAAGGTACTCAGAACACTACTCCCCTATCTATGCAATAAGAGTATCAGCTATTCAAGAAAGAAGATGTGAAGCAAACCACAATATAACTTTGGATGCTTTAGTTGGAAGATTGACAGCTTTTGAATTAGACAACTATGATAACTATGTTCCTAGTTCCAAAAATATTGAATCAGCATTTGAGGCCAAGGTGTCACTAAAGAAGAACAAGAAAATTAAAGAAGTTCAGTCAGAAAGTGAAGAAGAATCAGAAGAAAGTTCTGATAGTGATCTTGAAATTGTAGAAGCATTACTTGCAAAGTACTCTAGAGGGAAAGGTAAGTATAAAGGTAAAACTCCTTTAATCTATTTTTCATGTGAAGAAATTGGACATATTGCAGCTAGGTGCCCAAACAAGCAAGTCAAAGAAGAAAAGAGAAGTCACAAGTACTATGGCAAAAAGAATTTCAAATCATACAAGGATAAAGGTAAGAAATCATGTTTTATGGCTAAAGATTCTGATGATAGTGAAGAAGAAATTGTCTTTATTGCTATAAAAGATGAATCTGATGATGATGAAGATAAGATGGCACTTATTTCTCATATAAGCAAAGATGATATATGGATAATAGACAGCGGATGTTCACACCACAGGACTGGTGACAAGACAAAATTTGAATATCTAGAAGACTATGACAATGGTAATGTAAGATTTGGAAACAATGAACCTTGTTGTATAAAAGGAAAAGGAAGAATCTCATTAACCAAAGAACTCATATGTGATAATGCTTACTGGGTTGAAGGACTAAAACATAATCTTCTAAGTGTAGCACAGCTAATCAACACTGGTTTCAAGGTTGAATTCATGAATGGTCAAGCAAGACTGCTAGATGGAAAAGGAAAACTCATTGGATCAGGCAAACAAACAAAAGGTAACTTATTTTATCTTGATCTCAATGAATATTCATGCTTTATTGCTCAAATAGAAGAAAGTTGGCTATGGCACAAAAGGTTATGTCATGTGAATTTTGATAACATGATAAAAATAAGCAAATTCAAGAAGGTTAGAGGCATTCCTACTTTGAAGAAACCTGACACTGGTCTATGTAAGAATTGTCAGATTGGCAAAATGAGTAAAACTAGTTTTAAGAGTAAGAACTATCAGTCTAAAGAAATTTTGGAAATTGTGCATACTGATTTATGTGGACCTATTGGAATACAAAGCTATACTGGAGATAAATTCTTTATTCTTTTCGTTGATGATTATTCTAGAATGATGACTGTCATGTATTTAAGAGAAAAATCAGAAGCATTTGAAAAGTTCAAATGGTACTTAGCAAGAGTAGAAAAAGAAACAGGGAAAAGATTGAAATGCTTAAGATCAGACAGAGGTGGTGAATTCATCTCCCATGATTTTAACAACTTCTGCATTGAAAGAGGAATCAAAAGATAGGTATTAGCTCCTAGAACTCCTGAGCAGAATGGAATAGCAGCAAGAAGAAACAGATCTATTATGGATTGTGCAAGGACTCTAATGATAGAAAAGAACATCGCTATAAAGTACTGGAAGGAAGCTCTCAGCACTGCAGTTCATACCTTGAACCGAGTACAATTGAAGAAAGACACATTCAAAACTCCTTATGAATTATGGTATGGCTATAAACCTAATGTAAGTTATATGAAAATATTTGGTAGCAAGTGTTATATCTTAAAAGAATCCAGAAGAAATAAATTTGATGTGAAAAGTGATGAAGGAATATTCCTAGGATATTCTAGCAAAAGCAGGGCATACAAATGTCTGAACTTATCTACTCACAAAGTCATAGAAAGTATACATGTAAAATTTGATGAGTTTGCAGAAAAGACTGAGGAAGAAAGCAAAAGGGAACCTGAGAACTACAGAAGATTCATTTACATTGAACCTGAAACACTAACAGACACAACTATCAATAAGGAAGCTATATCTACCGAGCCGAGCACAGTTACCGAGTCACAGGAAGAAGTTCAAATCGAGTCACAGGAAGAAATTCAGACCGAGTCTCAGCCTGAAGTTACCGAGCAAATATCTACCAAGCCCGAGCAACCTGAAGAAGAGATCCTAGAAGACAACAGCATGAATCATTCAAAAGGCAAGGAACCTATACTAGCCAAATATGTCAGAAGACATCATACACCAGATCAAATCATTGGAAACAAATCAGATGGTACTATGACAAGAAGCAAGCTAAAAGGTACATGTCTACTTACTGATTTTGAACCTAGAAATATCAAAGATGCATTGGAGAATAAAAGTTGGATTGAAGAAATGAATGAAGAATTAGAACAAATACAAAGGAACAAAACTTGGACTCTTGTACCTAGACCTAAAGATAAGAATGTAATTGGAACAAAATGGGTATTCAGAAATAAACTGAATGAAGATGGTCAAGTATCTTGAAACAAAGCTAGACTGGTATGTAAAGGTTATTCTCAAGAAGAAGGTATAGATTATGGAGAAATTTTTTCTCCTGTTGCAAGATTAGAAGGTGTAAGAACTCTACTTGCTTATGCAGCACACAAAGGATTTAAGGTATATCAGATGGATATAAAATTTGCATTTCTCAATGGAATTCTTGATGAAGAAGTCTACATCGAACAACCTGAAGGTTTTGTTGATCCAGACAAAAGGGACATGGTCTGCAAGTTACACAAAGCATTGTATGGTTTAAAACAAGCTCCTAGAGCATGGTATGAAAGACTCCATAACTGTTTGATCCAGATTAATTTCAAAAGAGCTAATGATAACAGCAATCTGTATATTAAAGAAGGACCGGATGACAAAATTGTATTGGCAGAAATATTTGTGGATGATACTATATTTATAGGGAATGAGGATCAGTGCAAAGAATTTTCAGAGAAAATGAACAGAGAATTTGAAATGTCTATGTTTGGTTTAATAAAATTCTTTGTTGGTCTTCAAATTCAGCAAAGCAAGAATGGTATATACATTACTCAATCCAAATACATTAAGGAGATACTTAAGAAGTTTGGAATGGAAGATTCAAAACCAGTTGGTACACCCATGTGTACTAGACTGAAACTTACCAAAAATGATGATTCAAAAGAAGTTGATCAGACCCTATACCGATCTATGATTTGAAAATTGTAGTATGTAGTACATACAAGACCTGATATTGCCTTAGCAGTTGGTATAGTAGCTAGATTCTCAGCAAAACCTAAGGAAAATCACATGATGGCAATCAAAAGAATCTTAAGATACTTAAGAGGAATTGAAGAGTATGGTTTGTGGTATAAATTTGGAGGCAATCTAGACTTGAAAGTGTTTACTGATGCTGATTGGGTAGGAAACATTGATGACAGAAAAAGCACAAGTGGTGGAGCATTTTTTCTTGGAAAAAGATTGGTATCCTGGACTAGTAAAAAGCAGAATTGTACATCTCAATCCATAGCCGAAGCAGAATATGTTGCTGCTGCAGTAAACTATTCAAATATTGTTTGGTTTAAACAGCTATTAGAAGGTATGAAGGTTGAAATCAAAGAACCAGTTGTTATATTTTGTGACAATACCAGTGCAATAAACATTTCTAAGAATCCAGTGATGCATTCCAAAACCAAGCACATTGCTATTAAATATCACTTTGTCAGAGAATTGGTGCAGGACAAGGAAATCAGATTAGAATATATTCATACAAAAGAACAGATTGCAGACATTTTTACCAAACCATTACCTAAGGATGCATTTGTGTATCTAAGAGGTAAGTTAGGGGTCATTCCCCTATCCGGGGCTCACTAAATACAGTTTTAGTGATGCATCAACCAGAACATGATTAAAAATCAACCTGTTGATGCAGCATATTAAGGAATCATTGCATATGAATCAGTACTTGAGGTACATTAATTTTCACTGGTAATATGTGAATTGTCTTTGGCATGTGTTGTCAAAGAGGGAGATTGTTTACTTCTGTCTTTGCTATTACTTCAAGAAATTTTCATTAGTTAGAAGGAAGAATTTTCAGGATATAGGAAGTTTGCTGATAGAGGGAGATTTGAATCCAAACCGAGCTAACTCTTTCAAATTTCTTATGCTATGACATATTGTGTTGCCATCAATGCCAAAGAGGGAGATTGTTGGAAACAATTGTCTGAAAGAAATTGCTACTCAATTATGTATTATCTTTGATGTCACACAATGTCATAGTCCGCAGCAATCTGCTTCTACCGAGCTCAGTCAGTCTGCCAGACAGGAATATTAGTGTTTACCGAGTCCACTCGGTCATCGAAGAAAGTTTAGTGTTTACCGAGTTCAGTCGGTCATCGAAGAAAGTTTAGTGTTTACCGAGTTCAGTCGGTCATCGAAGAAAGTTTAGTGTTTACCGAGTTCAGTCGGTCATCGAAGAAAGTTTAGCATTTACCGAGTTCAGTCGGTCATCGAGGAAAGTTAGTACTTACCGAGTTCAGTTGGTTATCAAAGGAAAAGGATTGTTGGTGTTTACCGAGTTCCCTCGGTCTCTAAAAAATTATAAAAAGATATGGTCACCGAGCACTGTCAGCCCTTGAAGGATTTTTGCAAATAGAGTTTACTTAATTCAGCCGACTGTTATACTAAATAATGTCAATTCGACTAATCCAAAATCATATAAATAAAAGGTCAAATGTGAAAAGTATATATACACAACAGAACATTTACAGAAGAAAAGAAAAAAAGGTGAATTCGAATTTGTGAAGGATGTTCAGATATCCTTGAGGTGCAGTAGAGATTTATTCGATCAGAAAGGATCAGACTTATGCAGAATAGAGATCTGTAATCAGCAAGATAGTTGCATTATTATACAGGTCATTTTTTTTATTGTTACCTTCTTATCATTGTAACAGTGAATTCTAAATCTCTTAACCGAGTTGGTTTAACAGCCATAATATAAATCCTCTAACAAGGTGACAATTCCATTGAATTGTTTTCAAGACCTCTTACCAGGCCACTCCTAGCAGGGTGTTTTAAATCCTCTAACAAGGTCACACCTAACAGTGTGTTTTGTAACCTTTTACCGGGTTGGCTTCTAACCGGGCATCACTTCAGAAAAGTGAAAATCAGTATCTAGATACATTGGTGGTTTTTCCCATATTGGGTTTCCACGTTAAATCTTGTGTCTCTTGTGTTCTTAATTTCTTCCTCAATCATATACATGTGCTGATGAATATCTAAATATTGCTAATACTTTCTGCATCTTCAAGGTTACTGCAACCTATTTACCGAGTGCTAAAATAGATAACATTGTTAAGATATCCTAAGGGATCTGCAAAGAATTAATTTTGAAGTGTTTTTATGGTTGACTGATTCACCCCCCCCTCTCAGTCACTTCATCCATATTCCATCAGGTATTGCCTCATCTGCACACTCAAGACACCTCATGACAAACAAAAAGCCTGTATATGTATTATTGTGGAATAGTTCTCAGACCCCTATAGGTATCCTGTACCCCAATGAAACCATGACCTCATGCAATAAGCTGCTTTGCATGGAATGAGTCTGAAAACTAGAAAGGACCTCCTACTGCTACTACCAATATGAAGGGAAAAGGATTTCATTTCAATGATTGATGTTGGGTTGAATGGACCCCTGAAGTACCCTAAATCTCTCATAGACCAGTGCCTTATCCAATGGGCAGTAGAGTCAAATACATCACTGCAACAGAGCTATGAAACAAGAAGACAACACATTCATCCCAAATTAGATCATACATTACCAAACCACCTATGTACCAAGATATGCTATCACCTATTCAAAGGAATACCTAGGAACAAGTAATACATTAACTAGCATCCACTAGAAGATAAGCATGAGACATATTTGATACCCCAACCCATACACATCTGAAAACCAGTCCTAGACCTAGTTGCTTTTGCGAAAACAACTCTACGACAGACACTCACTGGAAATCCAAGTAGAAAAACTATAACACCCTTGATCCTATAATCAATAAGTCTAAAACCCAAATGGAGACAATCTGATACAAGAACAAGTATGCTAAAATCTTATACATAAGACATCTGTTACAACTTCATTATATTCCCATAGCCAAAGAGGGAAAAGGGAAACACCTTGTATGCAGAGAAGAAGGAAAATACTGCAGGAATAAACTCATAGGACCAGGGGAAAGAACCCCTAGAACGAGACCAAAAGGAACCCCTCTAAATGATCTTGAAAATATTTTTATAAGAACAAGGATTGTAACAAGCAAAGGATCATTTAGAACACAAAAATTAAGTCTGCAACCACCCAGTACAACAAGAAATGAAAGATTATAGAGAAGCCTAGAAACCCAGGAAAATCTGATCAAATCTGATGTACAATGCATTGGTTTCATAACCACAAGCTAAATGCGATGCAAATAGAAGTGATTTCTTATTGCATGAAGAACAAACATCGATGCCAAAGCAAGCCTAAAGACTTCACACGTACAAAACATGGAGATCTCTAGCATCAATCAACACCTTTACCGCCTACAAAGAATAATAGGCCTTTGTTTTTAACTCATCATAACAACCCAGGAAGCAAGATCAGATCAAGATGGCCACATAGATCTTCAACATCATCATCGCAACTGGTACTGTCCTACAAAAATTAATTCTAAGCTACCACACTTGTCGCAAACAGCCCACTATGAAAACACTGGCAAGAAATCCTACAATCATATTTGAATTTGGGTGCCAACGGCTAGCTAGTCAAAAGCCAATTGGAATCCAGCATGTCAGCACCACTTGCACCATGGACCCACCTTAACTCTGCAACAGTGACATCTCAATAGTTGTCGCATGATTGCATAGCCAAGAAAAGGGCTATGCTAACATGCGACACACCGCAATCCTTTACCACAACACAACTCCATTGCTGTGAGTTAATGGAAAACATCAGTCGCATGATCACATAGCCTTGAAAAAGGCTATGCGAACATGGGACTAACCACCAGCATTCACCCTGTTGCACATTGAATTTGTTAGGACACCAAAAACACCGGCCCCACCAAGATCTTCCATGTCACCGCCACATCGACCAAGAAATTGCCAGAACACCACCTACCAATGGGACCACCAAACAACTACAAACGGGTCCCAGCACACATGGCACCCTTGTCACATGATCACATAGCTAGAAAGTGGCCCTTTCGAACATGAAAAAAGGCCAAAAGACTACCACCTCAGCCTCCAAGTTAGACAGCAGGAGCACAACACTCCAACACCAAAGGGACAGGTGTTAACTAGTCACATGATCGCATGTCAAAAATCTCTGACATGTGATCATGCGACAGCCAACCATAGGCCGCCACATAACTGCCAACGGGACCATTGCCTTCCCACCAATGGGCCCTAGCATAAGAAGTAACCGGTCGCAGGGTCGCATGTCAAAAATTTTTGACATAAGATTATGCGACAACCAATCATTTTAAAGCCTTTAAAAACCTGGGCCCACCATCAGGTCGCAGCTGCGCAGATAGTAAATGCTGACAAAGAGGAAAAAGTGCAAGGTCAAAAACACACAGGGTCTTCGGCAAAAGATCGAAAACATCAGGGTTTTCACATTAACATAAAGGTACCCAGGGAAACTGAAAACACATAGGGTTTTCATGTAGACCAAAAGGTTGAAAACACAGAGGGTTTTTGACATTTTGGCAAATTCTGAGATTATTTCCTGTAGACCTTGAAACTCAAATAACTCCCTGGGTTTTGTTAATTAAGAGATGCAATCTGGACTGGAGCTAGGTGACACAATGAAGAACCTATGGCTAAGAGCACACACCAGGAAACATCATCGATTTTCTTCGCACACCAAAACTATGTGTGCAGGTCAGGTAGGACAACTTAACATACACTACAGGGAAAAGGCCATTTTCAAAGTAAATTTGCATTGACTGAAAAATGGCCTAACAATGGCTCTATCTGGGGATGATAGGTAACTTGTGCCCATGTGAGAATTCAAGATTTCATGGAGAGCAGACCACCCACAGGACAAAAACTAGGGGACCCACAAAAATGGCAACCAAGGAAAGGAAAGGAAACACACAACAAAAAAGGAAAAGATATTTACATAATTTACAATATTGAAACTTTTACTTGGTGCCCCGGGCCACCAAGAGGAAATCAGAGACCCTCCAACAACAAAGGTCTGATTCTCATCCACATATGCAACCGTAAGTCTAAAATTTTCTTTACCATTCAGCTGCAGACATATGTGAATACCCATGGGCTAAAGAATGAGACTGTACTAATCACTACCCATGCTCATGCTTCATTGAAAATTTTGCAAAACTGCAACCTTGACTCATTGAAGCATGCAATCTCTCTATCACACCTTTTTCCTTCTCTTGGTGCTCAAATCACCTTATAAGGAAATATTTCTTAATCATGAAGATAATACCTTGAAGTTCTATAGTAGAAACCTTGCTTGTTGATTGGAAGTAAGGTAGATCTAGAGCTCACCATGTAGCTCCATCAAGTTCTTTGCAGTGTAGAGTCACCACCTCCTTGGAGAGGAAAATTTTGCACTAATTTGTATATCTCTTCCAACCAACCAAAACTTCATCAGGCCACACTGTTTATCAGGGACTACACTGATCAAATAGAAAACTCAAACTCACCACTCAGTACATAGTGAGAAGATGTTACTAATGTGTTTTTTCTATCAGACTCTGTATTATGATCTTCAACCAAGACTCTAGGATGATCCAGCCAAGAAGAAAAACTTGCTATCTTTTACCTCTTCCCCAACAGAGTCACCATTTTGTTGGTTGACTTAGATGGGACAAATCATTTTGGTCAATAAAAAATTTTGACTTTACAATATAACCATAACAAGAGATCTTAACAAATCTTAACTCCTCCCCAACAAAGTCACCATTTTGTTGGCTCCCTTTTTTTCCCACACAGTGCCAGGTTTACCCTATGATGACAAACTAGTTAGTCTTCACTCCAAAGTTTGACAAGGAAAAAGTGTCAATTGATGAGGACCGAGGGCATCCTCCTTCTTCTTCGAGCTCCACATCACTCAGGTGGGTATTGCCTCATCTACAAACTCAAGACACCTCATGACAAACAAAAGGCTTGTATATGTATTATTGTGGAATAGTTCTTAGACCCCTATAGGTATCCTGTACCCCAATGAAACCATGACCTCGTGCAATAACCTGCTTTGCATGGAATGAGTCTGAAAACTAGAAAGGACCTCCTACTGCTACTACCAACATGAAGGGAAAAGGATTTCATTTCAATGATTGATGTTGGGTTGAATGGACCCCTGAAGTACCCTAAATCTCTCATAGACCAGTGCCTTATTCAATGGGCAGAAGAGTCAAATACATCACTACAATAGAGCTATGAAACAAGAAGACAACACATTCATCTAAAATCAAATCATACATTACCAAACCACCTGTGTACCGAGATATGCTATCACCTATTCAAAGGAATACCTAGGAACAAGTAATACATTAACGAGCATCCACTGGAAGACAAGCATGTGACATCTTTGATACCCTAGCCCATACACATCTGAAAACCAGTCCTAGACCTAGTTGCTTATGCAAAAACAACTCTACTGCAGACACTCACTAGCAATGCAAGTAGAAAACCTATAACACCCTTGATGCTATAATCAATAAGTCTAAAACCCAAATGGAGACAATTTGATACAAGAATAAGTATGCTGAAATCTTATACATAAGACATCTGTTACAACTTCATTATATTCCCATAGCTAGAGAGGAAAGAGGGAAACACCTTGTATGAAGAGAAGAAGGAAAATGCTGCAGGAATACACTCATAGGACCAGGGGAAAGAACCCCTAGAATGGGACCAAAAGGAACCCCTCTAAATGATCTTGAAAATCCTTTTATAGGAACAAGGATTGCAAAAAGAAAAGGATCATTTAGAACACAAAAATTAAGTCTGCAACCACCCAGTACAACAAGAAATGAAAGATTATAGAGAATCCTAGAAACCCAGGAAAGTTAGATCAAATTTGATGTATAATGCATTAGTTTCATAACCATAGGCTAACTGTGATGTAAATAGAAGTGATTTCTTATTGCAGGAAGAACAAACATCGATGCCAAAGAAAGCCTAAAGCCTTCACACGTACAAAACATGGAGATCTCTAGCATCAGTCAAAACCTTTACCGCCTGCAAAGAATAACAAGCCTTCATATTTAACTCATCACGGCAACCCAGGAAGCAAGATCAGATTAGGACGGCCGCATAGATCTTCAACATCATCATCAAAACTGCTACTATCCTACAAAAATCAATTCTGAGCTACCACACTTGTCGCAAACAGCCCACTATGAAAACACTGGCAAGAAACCCTGCAATCATATTTGAATTTCAGTGCCAACAACTAGCTGGTCAACAGCTAATTAGAATCCAACATGTCAGCACCACTTGCACTGTGGACCCACCTTAACTCCATAACAATGACATCTCAATAGTTGTCGCATGATCGCATAGCCAGGAAAAGGCTATGCGAACATGCGACACACCACAATCCTTTACCACCGCACAACTCCGCTGCTGAGAGCTAATGGAAAACATCAGTTGCATGATCGCATAACCTTGAAAAATGCTATGTGAACATGCGACTAACCACTAGCATTCACCCTGTCGCATGTTGAATTTGTTAGGACATTGAAAACACTGGACCCATCGAGATCTTCCATGTCACCACCACATCGACCAAGAAACTACCACAACACCACCTGCCAACGGGACCACCAAACAACTACAAATAGGCCCCAGCACACGTGGCACCCTTGTCACATGATCGCATAGCCAGAAAGTGGCCCTTGCGAACATGCAACAAGGCCAAAAGACTACCACCTCAGCCTCCAAGTTAGACAGCAGGAGCACTACACTCTAACACCAAAGGGACATGTGTCAACTAGTTGCATGATCACATGTCAAAAATCTCTGACATGTGATCATGTGACAGCGAACCACAGGCCACCACATAACTACCAACAGGACCATTGCCTTCCGACCAATGGGCCCTAGCACAAGAAGTAACCGGTCGCATGGTTGCATGTCAAAAATTTCTGACATGCGATCATGCAATAGACAATCATTTTAAAGCCTTTAAAAACTTGGGCCCACCATCAGGTCGCAGCTGCACAGATAGTAAATGCTGACAAAGAGGAAAAAGTGTGAGGTCAAAAACACACAGGGTTTTTGGCAAAAGTTTGAAAACATCAGGGTTTTCACATTAACATAAAGGTAACCAAGGAAACTGAAAACACACAGGGTTTTCATGCATACCAAAAGGTCAAAAACACAAAGTGTTTTCGACATTCTGGCAAATTCTGAGATTATTTCCTGCAGACCTTGAAACTCAAATAACTCCCTAGGTTTTGTGAATTAAGAGATGCGATCTAGACTAGAGCTAGGTGACACAATGAAGAACCTATGGCTAAGAGTGCAGACTAGGAAACATCATATATTTTTTTCACACACCAAAATTATGTGTGCAGGTCGGAAAGGACAACTTAACACGAACTGGAGGGAAAAGGCCATTTTCAAAGGAAATTTGCATTGACTGGAAAATGGCCTAACAGTGGCTCTGTCTGGGGATGATGGGTAACTTGTGCCCATGCGAGAATTCAGTATTTCTGGGAGAACAGACCACCCACAGGACAAAAACTAGGGGACCCACAAAAATGGCAACCAAGGAAAGGAAAGGAAACACACAATAGGAAAGGGAACGATATTTACATAATTTACAAGATTGAAACTTTTACTTGGTGCCCCGGGCCACCAAGAGGAAATCAGAGACCCTCCAACAACAAAGGTCTGATTCTCATCCACATATGCAACCCCAAGTCTAAAATTTTCTTTACCATTCAGCTGTAGACATACGTGAATACCCATGGGCTAAAGAATGAGACTGTACTAATCACTCCCCATGCTCATGCTTCACTAAACTTTTTGCAAAACTGCAACATTGACTCATTGAAGCATGCAACCTCTCTATCACACCTTTTTCCTTCTCTTGGTGCTTAAATCACCTTAAAAGGAAACATTTCTTAATTATGAAGATAATACCTGGAAGTTCTGCAACAAAAACCTTGCTTGTTGATTGGAAGTAGGGTAGATCCAGAGCTCACCATGCAGCTCCCTCGGGTTCTTTGTAGTGTAGAGTCGCCACCTCCTTGGAGAGGAAAATTTTGCACTAATCTATATATCTCTTCCAGCCAACCAAAACTTCATCAGGCCACACTATTTATCAAGGACTACACTGATCAAATAGAGAACTCAAAGTCACCACTCAGCACGCAGTGAGAAGATGTTACTAATGTGTTTTTTCTATCAGACTCTGTATTATAATCTTCAACCAAGACTCTGGGATGATCCAGCCAAGAAGAAAAACTTGTTGTCTTTTACCTCTTCCCCAATAGAGTCACCATTTTTGTTGGTTGACTAAGATGGGGCAAATCATTTTGGTCAATAAAAGATTTTGACTTTACAATATAACCATAACTAGAGATCTTAACAAATTTTAACTCCTCCCCAGCAGAATCGCCATTTTGTTGGTTCCCACTTTTTCCCACATGGTGCCAGGTTTACACTATGATGACAAACTATTTAGTCTTCGCTCCAAAGTTTGACAGGGAAAAAATGCCAATTGATGAGGACCGAGGGCATCCTCCTTCTTCTTCGACCTCCACATCACTCAGGTGGGTATTGCCTCATCTGCACACTCAAGACACCTCATGACAAACAAAAAGCCTACAGATGTATTACTATGGAATAGTTCTCAAACCTCTATAGGTATCCTGTACCAAAATGAAACCATGACCTCATGCAATAACTTGCTTTGCGTGGAATGAGTTTAAAAACTAGAAAGGACCTGCTACTGCTACTACCAACATGAAGGGAAAAGGATTTCATTTCAATGATTGATGTTGGGTTGAATGGACCCCTGAAGTACCCTAAATCTCTCATAGACCAGTGCTTTATCCAATAGGCAGCAGAGTCAAATACATCACTACAACAGAGCTATGAAACAAGAAGACAACACATTCATCCCAAATCAGATCATACATTACCAAACCACCTATGTACCGAGATATGCTATCACCTATTCAAAAGAATACCTAGGAACAAGTAAGACATTAACCAGCATCCACTGGAAGACAAGCATGAGACATCTTTGACACCCCAGCCCATACACATCTGAAAAATAGTCCTAGACCTAGTTGCTTCTGTGAAAACAACTCTACTGTAGACACTCACTGGAAATGCAAGTAGAAAAACTATAACACCCTTGATGCTATAATCAATAAGTCTAAAATTCAAATGGAGACAATCTAATACAGGAACAAGTATGCTAAAATCTTATACATAAGACATCTGTTACAACTTCATTATATTCCCATAGCTAGAGAGGAAAGAGGGAAACACCTTGTATGCAGAGAAGAATGAAAATACTGTAGGAATACACTCATAGGACCAGGGGAAAGAACCCCTAGAATGGGACCAAAAGGAACCCCTCTAAATGATCTTGAAAATCCTTTTATAGGAACAAGGATTGCAACAAGAAAAGGATCATTTAGAACACAAAAATTAAGTCTGCAACCACCTAGTACAACAAGAAATGAAAGATTATAGAGAAGCCTAGAAACCTAGGAAAATTAGATCAAATCTGATGTACAATGCATTGGTTTCATAACCAAAGGCTAACTATGATGCAAATAGAAGTGATTTCTTGTTGCATGAAGAACAAACATCAATGCCAGAGCAAGCCTAAAGACTTCACACGTACAAAACATGGAGATCTCTGGCATCAATCAAAACCTTTGCCGCCTACAAAAAATAATAGGCCATCGTATTTAACTCATCACGACAACCCAGGAAGCAAGATTAGATCAGGACAGCCGTATAGATCTTCAGCATCATCATCGCAACTGCTATTGTCCTACAAAAATCAATTCTGAGCTACCACACTTGTCACAAATAGCCCACTATGAAAACATTAGCAAGAAACCCTACAATCATATTTGAATTTGGGCACCCCTGGCTAGCTGGTCAACAACCAATTAGAATCCATCACGTTAGCACCACTTGCACCATGGACCCACCTTAACTCCACAACAACAACATCTCAATAGTTGTCGCATGATCGCATAGCCAGGAAAAGGGCTATGCGAACATGCGACACACCGCAATCCTTTACCACTGCACAAATCCACTGCCAAGATTTAATGGAAAACATTAGTTGCATGATTGCATAGCCTTGAAAAAGGATATGCGAACATGCGACTAACCACCAGCATTCATCATACTGCACGTTGAATTTATTAGGACACCGAAAACACCAGCCCCACCGAGATCTTCCATGTCACCACCACATCAACCAAGAAACTGTCACAACACCACCTGCCAATGAGACCACCAAACAACTACAAACAGGCCCCAACACATGTGGCACCCTTGTCGCATGATCACATAGCCAGAAAGTGGCCCTTGCGAACATGCACTAATACATTTGGGGTGAAATTGCAACGGCAATTTGCGACGACAGGCAAATGTCATGCGGTTTTGGCTTTTTTTTTTCAAATATAGCCTGACACCGTCATAATTGCGATGACAATACATTTGGCAACGTCGCCATTACGACGTTGTCGGGATATAAGGACAAAAAAAAAAAGGAACATTGTCAATTGTGTTTTCAACAGCGCCGTAACCCTCTGCAAAATCACATCAGGATATAAGGGCAAAAAAAACAAGAACGTTGTCATTTGTGTTTTCAACAGCGTCGTAACCCTCCACGAAATCACATCGGGATATAAGGGCAAAAAAAACAAGAACGTTGTCATTTGTGTTTTCAACAGCGCCGTAACCCTCCGCGAAATCACAGCTACAATTTCTGAGTACGTTGGGTTTATTTTTCTTTTGTCATTATTATGTAATCTAGTATTCAGCTGTTAGAGAGCTAAAATACCCAGAAATGAGGACATATCTATGTTGAATTTATTGTTAGCAACTTTGGTTATTTAGAAGTTTAATTTTATTTGTTCATCTTTCAAGCACAAATGTTTTGTGGACCGTAACGTCTTCATTGTTTCGGGTATGCAGTGAAACAACCCTAACTTGCAATTGCGATGTTGTCGGGATATAAGGGCAAAAAAAAAAGGGAACATTGTCATTTGTGTTTTCAACAGCACCGTAACCCTCTTCGAAATCACATCGGGATATAAGGGCAAAAAAACAAGAACGTTGTCATTTGTGTTTTCAACAGCGCCGAGAGAGATTCCCTCCGCAAAATCACAGCTACAATTTTTGAGTATGTTGGGTTTATTTTTCTTTTGTCATTATTATGTAATCTGGTATTCAGTTGTTACAGAGCTAAAATACCCAGAAATGAGGACATATCTGTGTTGAATTTATTGTTAACAGCTTTGGTTATTTAGAAGTTTAATTTTATTTGTTCATCTTTCAAGCACAAATGTTTTGTGGACTGTAATGTCTTCATTGTTTCGGGTATGCAATGAAACAGCCCTAACTTGCGACTACCTTCATGGTACTTGTGTACATTATCATGTTGTCTTTACAGTGACTGTCCTCATTCAAGTGGCAATTACACAAGGGACAGTCACTGTGAGATGTCCTCATTTGTGACAATGACAGTCACACTTAGGACATCTCATAGTGATATTCCCTTGTGTAATTTCCACTTGAATGTATTTCTATTGAACCACATTAATGCTTTTCTTCTTCAACAAATGAGGACAGTCACTGTAAAGACAACATGATAATGTACACAATTACCAAAAAATGATCTTGTTAATTGATGTAACACTTTGTCTTGCTCACTCCCTATCCTTCACTAGGGTCTCTTTAGGCCAATGTTTTGACTTGATAGGGTACTTAACTATCCCTACACTCTTTAGGTATCTCTACCCAAGATCCCACTCCTTCAACTAGTGCACACCAACAAGAAATACAACGAACTCTGCTCAATACCAATCTAGCTACTAGGACACTCCTAGTCTTGTCTTCACAAATTGAAACACATTCAACTAGAACTTTAATCCATGGAGAGGCTAGCCACTAGGACGTCTATTGGTTTCAATATTACTCCTTCACCTATACTTTTCATCAGTACTTCAATCTGGTTCATCAAACCATGCCAATTGCAGCCAAAAATAGGCTGCTAGCAATTAGGCCTTTGTCAAGCCTTTTTGTTTATATTAAGCCACCTAAAGGGCTTAGGATTCAGATTCCCTTTATTGAGAACTCCAAGATATCTAAGGTCTTCTCCTCCTAGATTTTTTGTACACCAACTGCTACAGCCATGCCTGAAAACAAGTATTTTGACACAACTTGGACAGTCTGACTAAGAGTTTGTTTTCTTAGCAACCAAAGAAACTCACCCAATCTTCTAATTTGACTTGGGGCTTCTTTAGATGTGTGTCTACCTCTCCATGAGATTTTAGTTGAAGCAACCAATGCATTCAACTTGTTGTAATCTTCTTGTAATGATTTGTCATCCCTAGCTATGCTCAACTGACTCACCTAGGACATCATTGCAAACATAGAAAATGAGCTTCCCAGGGCCCCTCCTTCCAAACATATAGTACATGGAGTCTCCTCACCCATTCCAAGAGCCCGTACAAAATTGACAATGGAATGATGAGCTAAGACTCCATTTGTTCAACTTGCCTGGTTCAAAGCAATGATAGGGTACTTAACAAAAGAATTAACAAACTAGTTGGAATGCTTCAAAACTCAAAAAAAACACAACACAGAATAAAAAAACAACTTGTACTAACTTTTCCAATAGACACTGCGAGCTATCTAATCCATTAATCAACTGAAAACAAAGAAACAAAAAAACTCAAGAATTCACTAAAACCGTGTTACTCTACAAATCTTCTTAATTCCAAATGTTTTTCCCCCCAACCTTTTGCACAGATCAATGGAGGCCTCTTATAGTTGATCTGATGCCTAATTCAATGGTTTCATATAGTTACATAACCATCTTACTCGAAAATGCTCCCTTGCACAAATGTTGTCAATGTTGTGAATGACAACATTGACAACTTGTTACAACCTTTGGGATTTTGGTTCAAAACTTATTGTTCAAACACCATAAGACCCTAACCATGACTTAGTTAGGCTATTTAGACCTCACATAGGCCACTTCTACACTTCTTTGCCCAATTTGACCCCTAAATGCTTCATTCCCAATTTTGCCACAATATTGGTAACTTGGGTACAAATTGGAACTTGCCTTCACAAAGGTCACACATGAGGACATCTCACAACGATCGATTGTCCCTTGTGTAATTGCCACTTGAATGTATTTCTATTGAACCACATTAATGCTTTTCTTCTTCAACAAATGAGGACAGTCACTCTAAAGACAACATGATAATGTACACTCACTGTAAGGACAGTCACAAATGAGGACATCTCACAGTGACTGTCCCTTGTGTAATTGTCACTTGAATGTATTGCTATTGAACCACATTAATGCTTTTCTTCTTCAACAAATGAGGATAGTCACTCTAAAGACAACATGATAATGTACACTCACTGTAAGGATAGTCACAAATGTGGACATCTAACAGTGACTGTCCCTTGTGTAATTGCTTCTTGAATTACACAAGGGAGAGTCATTGTGAGATGTCCTCATTTGTGACAAGGACAATCACACATGAGGACATCTCATAGTGATTGTCCCTTGTGTAATTGCCACTTGAATGTATTGCTATTGAACCACATTAATGCTTTTCTTCTTCAACAAATGAGGACAGTCACTCTAAAGACAACATGATAATGTACACTCACTGTAAGGACAGTCACAAATGAGGACATCTCACAGTGACTGTCCCTTGTGTAATTTCCACTTGAATTACATAAGGGACAGTCATTGTGAGATGTCCTCATTTGTGACAAGGATAGTCACACATGAGGACATCTCACAGTGATTGTCCCTTGTGTAATTGTCACTTGAATGTATTGCTATTGAACCACATTAATGCTTTTCTTCTTCAACAAATGAGGATAGTCACTCTAAAGACAACATGATAATGTACACTCACTGTAAGGACAGTCACAAATGAGGACATCTCATAGTGTCTGTCTCTTGTGTAATTGCCACTTGAATGTATTGCTATTGAACCACATTAATGCTTTTCTTCTTCAACAAATGAGGACAGTCACTCTAAAGACAACATGATAATGTACACTCACTGTAAGGATAGTCACAAATGAGGACATCTCACAGTGACTGTCCCTTGTGTAATTTCTGCTTGAATTACACAAGGGACAGTCATTTTGAGATGTCCTCATTTGTGACAAGGACAGTCACACATGAGGACATCTCACAGTGATTGTCCCTTGTGTAATTGCCACTTGAATGTATTGCTATTGAACCACATTAATGCTTTTCTTCTTCAACAAATGAGGACAGTCACTCTAAAGACAACATGATAATGTACACTCACTGTAAGGATAGTCACAAATGAGGACATCTCACAGTGACTGTCCCTTGTGTAATTTCTACTTGAATTACATAAGGGACAGTCATTGTGAGATGTCCTCATTTGTGACAAGGATAGTCACACATGAGGACATCTCACAGTGATTGTCCCTTGTGTAATTGTCACTTGAATGTATTGCTATTAAACCACATTAATGCTTTTCTTCTTCAACAAATGAGGACAGTCACTCTAAAGACAACATGATAATGTACACTCACTGTAAGGATAGTCACAAATGAGGACATCTCATAGTGACTGTCCCTTGTGTAATTGCCACTTGAATTACACAAGTGACAGTCATTGTGAGATGTCCTCATTTGTGACAAGGACAGTCACACATGAGGACATCTCACAGTGATTGTCTGTAATGTCCCCTTTTTGGCTAACTTGGAAAATAGGAACAATTACTCCACTTCTCAGACTTACTCTATCAGATACTTACAATTAAACTAAGTAATGGAGGTTACTTAAGATATCAACCGCTATTTCAGATTCAATCACAATATGTGTGCAAGATGATATTGATACCAATATGTTTAATAGCACTGTCAGATATAATGATATGAAATATGCTATGAATATGATGTTTCCTATCACTTATAGTGATAGTATAATGATGCTATGTCTGATATAAACAATATCGATATACAATCAATAAGTATTGCTTACAGTAATGTATTTGCTGTGTCTGATATGATGATGTAATTATGCAAATGTGTAATATTGCTATGAGTGATATGTTGCTATTTCAGATTCTGAATTATATGCTTGCAACTTCAAATATTGATGCTATTTCTGACTATCCTTTCTATCTATGCAATCATGGTGCTGTCTCTGATCTGCAATGATAAACTTGAAACCAAACTGCCAAAGGCAGATGCTCTATTGAGTATATCCAAATATGGATAAGTAAATAAAGTTCTAATGATGCCTTGAGTGACTGACGAGAATGCATTCTTATATTGTCTTTAACAAATGAAGAGATGCTATGAATGAGACATGTCTTGTTTCTTCCTCCATGTCCCTTTGTTAATCACACCTTTCCATAATCCGACAGTTCACATAATATTATTTCATTATTTTCTGATCATAGATAACTCCCAGATTGACTCAATATCAAATCTTTTTATGAAGGTAATCTTCCCTAATTGGTAGTGCAACCAGTAGTTAACATCCATTGTGTTTGTATTAGTTTGGTCTAACTATCATTAGTATTTAGTCAATCGATATTAACTCTTGCCTTATCCCATATTGTTATGATTATATCCAATCTTTCTACTCTGATATAAGTCGATATCATTTTCTGATAATTGTCCATTTATTGGTTGATTGCTGGTAATGGAGTTTGATCTTCAAATTGACTTCCATTCCTGTTAATACTTAAGGATACATTGTACTTATTATCCATGACTGATGCCTCATTCATCAATAGCTTGTGATATAATCATTGATGCTTTTGTGTTTCTACAAGATGTGGTTTATCTCAGACAATCGATAATCTTTCAATCCTTTAGTCGATATCCTCCTATGTGGTGTCTATTGATATAGATAGTAGAATTCAATCTAGTTTATGTTATTGTCATGATAACATAGGAAGTGATGGTGCATATTTGCTAGCGGGTCTTCATGTTTGATATTGCTTTATCGGATATGTCATTGTCTAAACTTGTGCAATTAATGATTATTTATAATATATGAATGGTTATCCTTCTTGCTTATCAATACATCTTCTGAAACACATAGCGACCTATCCCTTATTCATATCATGTTGATCTTGACTTCATATTATTTGGTTCATTAATCATCCTCTCATGGTATCGATGTGTAATGACTAGTGATTGTTGTATCACTTCTTCATTCCTCATCGTGATAGATAATGTAGATGTATATCGATTACAGATATTCGATATTGCTTTAAACGTTATTATTATTATTATTATTATTATTATTATTATTATTAATGTTATTGTTATTATTAAATATTATAATTAATGATGTTAGTAATATTAATAATATTATAATAAATATTATTATAGTGATAACATATTGTTTTATATTGAGAGGTTTATTAATATTATTTATATATTAAAATTATTATATCAATAATTGATTTAATATTATTACTTAATATATTATTATAATATAATATATATAATTTATTAATAATTATTTATTATTAATTTATATTATAATTATAATCATAATTATATTATTTATTAATATTTTAATATTATTTAATTAACATATTACTTATTATGCTAACTATATATTATTATTATCTTTTGATAATAATTATATATTATTGTTATATACCGTTAATAATAGATTATTATATATCATCTAATCATTTTATTATTATACTAAGTTCAATATGTCACGGCTCATGACATTGTCCCTTGTGTAATTGCCACTTGAATGTATTTCTATTGAACCACATTAATGCTTTTCTTCTTCAACAAATGAGGATAGTCACTCTAAAGACAACATGATAATGTACACTCACTGTAAGGACAGTCACAAATGAGGACATCTCACAGTGACTGTCCCTTGTGTAATTGCCGCTTGAATTACACAAGGGACAGTCATTGTGAGATGTCCTCATTTGTGACAAGGACAGTCACACATGAGGACATCTCACAGTGATTGTCCCTTGTGTAATTGCCACTTGAATGTATTGCTATTGAACCACATTAATGCTTTTCTTCTTCAACAAATGAGGACAGTCACTCTAAAGACAACATGATAATGTACACTCACTGTAAGGACAGTCACAAATGAGGACATCTCATAGTGACTGTCCCTTGTGTAATTGCCACTTGAATGTATTGCTATTCAGCCACATTAATGCTTTACTTCTTCAACAAATGAGGATAGTCACTCTAAGGACAACATGATAATGTACACTCACTGTAAGTGTACATTATCATGTTGTCTTTACAGTGACTGTCCTCCTTCAAGTGGCAATTACAGAAGGGACAGTCACTGTAAAGACAACATGATAATGTAGAGAAACGTTGTCATTTGTATTTTCAACAGCGTTGAGAGAGATTCCCTCCACGAAATCACAGCTACAATTTCTGAGTACGTTGGGTTTATTTTTCTTTTGTCATTATTATGGAATCTGGTATTCAGCTGTTACAGAGCTAAAATACCCAGAAATGAGGACATATTTGTGTTGAATTTATTGTTAGCGGCTTTGGTTATTTAGAAGTTTAATTTTATTTGTTCATCTTTCAAGCACAAACATTTTGTGGACCGTAACGTCTTCATTGTTTCGGGTATGCAATGAAATAGCCCTAACTTGCGACTACCTTCACGGTACTTGTGTACATTATCATGTTGTCTTTACAGTGACTGTCCTCATTCAAGTGGCAATTACACAAGGGACAGTCACTATGAGATGTCCTCATTTGTGACAAGGATAGTCACACATGAGGACATCTCACAGTGACTATCCCTTGTGTAATTGCCACTTGAATGTATTACTATTCAACCACATTTATGGGCCCATTTGGACCATGACACACAGTAGCTTTAGTTCGTATGCTACCATTTCAAGTATGATTAATGAAGTTACCTTTATCACAAGATGAAAGTGAGCAGTCAACATACTGGTACAGAGCTGGAAGCATTAATACGGTGACTAGGGCATCGTTTAATGGTGGTATTGT
Source organism: Chamaecyparis obtusa (assembly GCA_027943335.1). NCBI lineage: Eukaryota > Viridiplantae > Streptophyta > Pinopsida > Cupressales > Cupressaceae > Chamaecyparis > Chamaecyparis obtusa. Next base: position 30,437 of record BSBK01015350.1, read on the forward strand.
GTTTTCCCGTGTTTAGGGCATCGACCTTTTGAAGCATTGCCTTCATCTTTCTTAAGTCTGAGTTTTAAGTTTGTTTATCTCTCTCGGTGCTGTTGAAAATACAAATGACAACGTTCTTATTTTTTTTTCCCTTATATCCCGATGTGATTTCGCGGAGGGTTATGGTGCTGTTGAAAAAAAAAATGAAAACACAAATCCCTTGTGTAATTGCCACTTGAAGGAGGACCGTCACTGTAAATACAACATGATAATGTACACTTATAGTGAGTGTACATTATCATGTTGTCTTTAGAGTGACTATCCTCATTTGTCGAAGAAGAAAAGCATTAATGTGGCTGAATAGCAATACATTGAAGTGGCAATCACACAAGGGACAGTCACTATGAGATGTCCCATTTGTGACTGTCCTTACAGTGAGTGTACATTATCATGTTGTCTTTAGAGTGACTGTCCTCATTTGTAGAAGAAGAAAAGCATTAATGTGGTTCAATAGCAATACATTCAAGTGGCAATTACACAAGGGACAATTGATCACTGTGAGATGTCCTCATGTGTGACTATCCTTGTCACAAATGAGGACATCTCACAATGACTGTCCCTTCTGTAATTGCCACTTGAATGGGGACAATCACTGTAAAGACAACATGATAATGTACACATACAATGAGTGTACATTATCATGTTGTCTTTACAGTGGCTGCCCTCATGTTGTATATTCTTCTCTGTAGATGCTACTATATGCTAGGGAACTTCTTAGAACTGTTGGTATATTCTTACAACTTGTTACACCTGGGATATTCTTCTCTGTAGATGCTACTGTGTGCCGTGGTCCAAACAGGCCCATAAATGTGGTTGAATAGCAATACATTCAAGTGGCAATTACACAAGGGACAGTCACTTTGAGATGTCCTCATGTGTGACTATCCTTGTCACAAATGAGGACATCTCACAGTGACTGTCCCTTGTGTAATTGCCACTTGAAGGAAAAAAGCATTAATGTGGTTCAATAGCAATGTATTCAAGTGGAAATTACATAAGGGATAATCACTCTGAGATTTCCTCATTTGTGACTATCCTTAGAGTGAGTGTACATTATCATGTTGTCTTTACAGTGACTGTCCTCATTTGTTGAAGGAAAAAAGCATTAATGTGGTTCAATAGTGATGCAGAGTAGTCAGCAAGAAACTTGGATCTATGTCCCAACCCACTTCAAGACACCAAAATGACTCAACTAATCAATTAGGCTCTGATTTCTATAGGTTAATGTTTAAACTCTGCAAAGTAATGAATTTGAAGGTTTCAAGGATCACACAACAACTTATGGACTCAATCCCATTCAATAACAAATTTCCTTTTAGGGACAAGTTCCCTGATTTTCTATCAAAAGAGACTTTTAAGGTTCTAGATCTTACTTCCTGCAGCAAAACTTAGAAACCCCTTAGATATCATCTAAATAACAAGAATCATAAATTGGTTGTGATCTAAACAACCCAAGACATTAAAATAACAAACTGACCTAGTGACCCTAGTAGGTCTCCCAAACCTGCTCTGCAGCCATAACTCTGCAACTTGCCAAAGGACTCTAAGAAGTTATATGTTTTCTGAGTATCCTTTTTGGATTTCTAATAGACCACCAACTCCCAGACCCTGACTCCACTCTAGCATATCAATGTCTTCATTGAGTCCGCAGACCTAATGCATGCTTTTAGGTGTGGGTTCCAAAATAAAGCATTAAAAATGGGTGTATGAAACCAAGATCAGAGTTTTGGAGTTTTCTCCTGATCTAGATAAACAAGAATGCACAAGTTTTCAAGTCCTCAATACGATGCAAGCTTCTAATTTTAATCTGATTACCATCTTCCCAGCCGAAAACATGGTAGTTTTTGATCTAGGGCTCGCTCTCAACAAATGCAGATGCAACCCCCTACCTCAGGGCTTTTAGAATATACAAATATACATCCTTAACTCTCATTCCACCAAGGAAGAAGGAATTCCAATGGTTGAAACATGAGTTAAGGTCTTTACATCAGTCAAACCCTGAAAATGAGGGTTTGTAAACAATGCACAGAAAATTTGAAATAACTTAGATATAAAACAAAGAGAAACAATCAAACCAACTTCCAAAGCATCAGATGTCACTATTACAACTTCCAGAAAAATTTTATCATCCAACCACCATCTGTACAGCCGTATAGAGTTTGTTTATCACCAGAAATGCACTAAAACAGGGTTATTTTTATTTTTTATGAAAGAAAAATGATTACAATACTAGTTCTCTGTCTGTCTTCAACCATTTGAAGCCTAAAATATGCTCTCCAAATGTTGGTTCAACCATCTAGGTGGTTAGAACAGTTTATCCAACAAATGTCAACTTTTCTAAGCAACTTTTAAAGTTGCATTACAACTTTGCAAACAACTTTACCGAGAAGGTTAAAAATGTGTTGTGAAACTTTAGGAACCTTATTAAATTTATTTTGGACCTTCAAACTTCTTAACAACATCTAAAAGACACCTAATAAACACTTGCTATGCTCATTTCATCCAAGGACTCAAAAGATGCCCAAGGTTTATAAGTCACCAAGGGGTCTTGTGTGCAACAAGTGGATGTTTATAAGGAGATAAAATCAATCCTTAATATTTATTACAAACCAAGAAAACATCTAAAACTCCTATTCTAATTTATTGTCATTCAAAAAGACTCTGATTTGTCATTCAAAAAGACTCTGATTTTTCAATCAAAAGGACCTTTCACCAGTCAATCCTTCAAAGCTCCAAGGTGAAAATCTTATGTTCCAATTGATAGGATTTGACTCCTTGGCTTCATGGAAACTTCCTTCAATCATGGTGTCTTTGGCTTGCATTAGGGATGCCCTTGCATCAAATAGCAATGCATTCAAGTGGCAATTACACAAGGGACAGTACATGCCCATTAAAGTTGGTGTTTTTTTATCCAGCATGACAATGGAGACAGCATACTCTGTGTCAATTTTACTGATCAAATTTCCCTCCGCCAGGAAAAGCAACAATCTGGGTATGATAAGGTGAAATTTTGTAGTCCTTTTGGGTATGATAACAGTTCCAGTTTCCAATAAGATGGTTCATTTTTATAATCTAGCTTCAATTTCTCTTGCGAAAATCTTTTTTTCATTTTATGGGTGGTAAAATATAATTATTATGCTAGAGGTGTGTACTTATGGATGATAATGAAACAAAATGATAAGATTTAAGACTTGTTTTTTTTTTAAATAGCAATTTAAGTTTCCTTCTATTATAAATTACTATTTTTCTATTTTTTAATTTATCTTTCCAGATCTTTTATATCAATTTTATTTATGAAATATAAATATATTAATAATGTTTTAGTGTTTTTAGGATTAGTTTATATCAATTCTATGTATCATCATTCGTCATTCAATTGTCAGTATTATTAATTTAGACTATGCAATTGTAGAACTACTCGAATATGGGTTGGATGGATACTCAAGTAGGGGAACCCTCCTCAAATATCTCAAGCAGTGAACTTGGAAAAATGTGTCCTGAAGGAACCCTTTCCATCAGAGAGATAAAAGTACAAACAAGTAAAAGAAGCAGGCTCTGCAAATATGTTTTTGAGAAGAAAAATGATAGATTATTCGAGTATGGTTCATGAGGTATATCTAAAAAGACATTTTTTTTCTTATTATAATAAAAGAGGAAGTTGTGAATGTCAAAGTTGAGTGAAACAAAAATTATTTTCATCAAATTTTGTTAGGCTTGCTTTTGGGAATAGTTTCTTACAATATTGCTATTAAGATTTTTATTGTGTAGTTTTTAGATTAGGTTTATAAAATTATATTTCATGAGTAGTGATTCATATTAATCAATTAATGATACTTTTGGAAGGTATTTTCAACGTGTCAAATTTTGATATTTTTACAAGAATTAGATTGTGTAATTTTTTTAATTAAAGTCATTGACTCATATTTCATAAATAATAGTTCTCATGAATCCATCTCTTATAAGATTGAATAGTCTATTTAGGAAGTATTTCTGATAGTATGTCAAATTATGATATTACTATTACCATTAGATTGCATGGCTTTGAAGTCAACCTCGTTGACCCATATTCTTCTCTTTAGATGCTACTATGTGCTAGGGAACTTCTTAGAACTGTTGGTATATTCTTACAACTTGTTACACCTAGGATATTCTTCTCTGTAGATGCTACTGTGTGCCGCGGTCCAAACGGGCCCATAAATGTGGTTGAATAGCAATACATTCAAGTGGCAATTACACAAGGGACAGTCACTGTGAGATGTCCTCATGTGTGACTATCCTTGTCACAAATGAGGACATCTCAAAGTGACTGTCCCTTGTGTAATTGCCACTTGAATGAGGACAGTCACTGTAAAGACAACATGATAATGTACACATACAATGAGTGTACATTATCATGTTGTCTTTATAGTGGCTGCCCTCATGTTGTATATTCTTCTCTGTAGATGCTACTATGTGCTAGGGAACTTCTTACAACTGTTGGTATATTCTTACAACTTGTTACACCTGGGATATTCTTCTTTGTAGATGCTACTATGTGCTGTGGTCCAAATGGGCCCATAAATGTGGTTGAATAGCAATACATTCAAGTGGCAATTACACAAGGGACAGTCACTGTGAGATGTCCTCATGTGTGACTGTCCTTGTCACAAATGAGGACATCTCACAGTGACTGTCCCTTGTGTAATTGCCACTTGAATGAGGACAATCACTGTAAAGACAACATGATAATGTACACAAGTACCGTGAAGGTAGTCACAAGTTAGGGCTGTTTCATTGCATACTCGAAACAATGAAGATGTTACAGTCCACAAAATGTTTGTGCTTGAAAGATGAACAAATAAAATTAAACTTCTAAATAACCAAAGCCGCTAACAATAAATTCAACACAGATATGTCCTCATTTCTGGGTATTTTAGCTCTGTAACAGCTGAATACCAGATTACATAATAATGACAAAAGAAAAATAAACCCAACGTACTCAGAAATTGTAGCTGTGATTTCACGGAGGGAATCTCTCTCGGTGCTGTTGAAAATACAAATGACAATGTTTCTCTACATTATCATGTTGTCTTTACAGTGACTGTCCCTTGTGTAATTGCCACTTGAAGGAGGACAGTCACTGTAAAGACAACATGATAATGTACACTTACAGCCCGTGTACATTATCATGTTGTCTTTAGAGTGACTATCCTCATTTGTTGAAGAAGAAAATAATTAATATGGCTGAATAGCAATACATTCAAGTGGCAATTACACAAGGGACAGTCACTGTGAGATGTCCTCATTTGTGACTGTCCTTACAGTGAGTGTACATTATCATGTTGTCTTTATAGTGACTGTCCTCATTTGTTGAAGGAGAAAAGCATTAATGTGTTTCATTAGCAATGTATTCAAGCTACAATTACACAAGGGATAGTCACTCTGAGATTTCCTCATTTGTGACTATCCTTACAGTGAGTGTACATGATCATGTTGTCTTTACAGTGACTGTTCTCATTTGTTGAAGGAAAAAAGCATTAATGTGGTTCAATAGCAATGTATTCAAGTGGAAATTACACAAGGGATAATCACTCTGAGATTTCCTCATTTGTGACTATCCTTACAGTGAGTGTACATTATCATGTTGTCTTTACAGTGACTGTCCTCATTTGTTGAAGGAAAAAAGCATTAATGTGGTTCAATAGCAATGAATTCAAGTGGCAATTACACAAGGGACAGTACATGCCCATTAAAGTTGGTGTTTTGTTATCCAGCATGACAATGGAGATAGCATACTCTGTGTTAATTTTACTGATCAAATTTCCCTCTGCCAGGCAAAGCAACAATCTGGGTATGATAAGGTAAAGTTTTTGCAACAATTTCTTGCTACTGCTAAGGTTACCATTGTTTATGGTTTCTATTATATAGTTCTATCTATATTGCTATATGGCCTTTTGTTTAGGATTAAGTAGACGAGGGAAAATATTTCTTTTGTGGATTGTAAACAAAACATTGAATTATTTCAGAGAACAGATCTAAATCTATAAGATGCTACGATGGAGCACATGACCATGTACTTGTGAATATTAGGATCCATGTTAATCAAATGACTACTTTATGTAAATTACTTTTGAGTAAGTAAAAGGCAATACAATTTTTCAAAGTGTGCAAGGATTTTTATGATATACAGGTGTACGAAGAAATGAATCTGTGTTGTTTTCTATCAATATCAAACATCTCTGATATATTTTCATGTTTTTATAATCTATTTTGCAGATGGAAAGTTGAAATGCCAGCTATCCTAGAGCAGTCAATAAGAATATTGTCTGATGCTAGTCTTGGTATGGCCATGTTCAGTCTGGGTATGTTTTGAATTCTTCTCTATCTCTTTGATTGAGGAGTACTCGATATATGCATGTGCTTTTTTCTTCTTTGATGGTTGTGAAGCTCTGTTTGTTCTAAATACCACTGTATTGCAATTGTATTAGTTTCATTATTTTCTCTAAAGTCACTGTATTTTTTCTTATTATAATAAAAGAGGAAGTTGTGAATGTCAAAGTTGAATGAAACAAAAATTATTTTCATCAAATTTTGTTACTGTCACAAGGGACAGTAACAAAGCCCTAGCTTTTCCTCTGATATAGCCTTCTCCCATACCTCATCCTGAGATTCTTTGTCTTCTGTGTCATCTGATCCTCCTATACAAGTTGCAAATGAAATTTATCATTCATGTATAGACTGAGATAATATAATGCACTTGATATTTGAATCGTCATACATGTATAGAATGACAGAATATAATGCATTCAATATTTGTATTATCATTCATGTATATATTGAGATAATATGATGCATTCGATATTTGAAAAAAGTGACCGGATACCTTCTTTCTTGCCAAACGTGTTTTTACAACCTTCACATCTGCAGCCATCTAAGCAGCCAACCCCTGCCTAAAATAAAAGATACGAGCACTAATCAGAATACACATAAACTACTCTCCAGCCTTTAACCTTAAATTAAGCAATCAATTGAAGATATCTACCTGATAGCATTCACAGTATTTCTTCAGACACATTGATTTCTTACAATTGTAGCCTCTTTTGTGCCTTGCCGATGCTGGAGTCTCGGTGCACTCTCTCTGCTGAAGTAAGATAGCGAGAAAGATAAGAACTCTCCATAGATAGTTAAGTAATAGTGATACTATAAAGAGAAAACACTAGAACAAAGGAAAACCTCTCAGTATTTTCTCACCCCATTAGTTGGTGGAGAGTCAGCACCATGAACAATTTTAGGAGCAAAAGCAAGCAGATTGCGTGATTCTATCTGTTGGCATGTGCCAACAACCATATCTGTATACTCGGGTTTGTTAAAGCACTCTTGACATGTGCAGGACTCAACGCAGTATACTCCTACTGCAAAACACTCACAATACCTGCAAGAGTACTAGTAAGAATTTCATTTAAATTAAAACTATAAATCTAGTCATGTCAATACATGAATTGAAATGCAAAAATAAAAAAACATCTATTTATTTAATTATCTGATCTACTACATCTAAGAGGTACGTAGAACGTTCTGGATTGCAATTTCCTTTTCTTAAGTGCTAACACATAGACCTTCATAGCAATGTTCAAGTTCTGAGACAAATAGAAAAGACATAGGAACCAAATAATAAACCCACTCTAGTCCACAAAGACTCACAATTTAAGGCATTTTGACTTTTTACAATTGCAACGTTTGCAGCCTTCTTTATCCCCAGTCGTGGCAGACTTTCTTCTAGGCATTCAAAGAAAAAGTCAAAGCTAAAGAAAAGGATGCAAAAGTGAATTCAAAATTATCCAGACAACAAAGCATTACAAATGAAGACAAATCTCTGTAAAGTTGATAAAATCCTACAATTACCTTTTCTTCTTAGGACTGCTCTGATTATACTCTTCCCCTATACCAAATCCAGGTTGTCGAGAAATATCTTGTAGCACTGGCCTCTTCTTGTCAAGTGGACTTGAGTTCATATATTCAATTTTAAAAGGTTGCCTACATTGCAATGGCTTTATGCCAACTGTTAGGGATCGGAAACATGTAGTGGACTTTGTGACTCCAATCTGTGTGTTTCTAGAAGACTGCACCTCTTGTTGATCAATTCTAGTCTTTTCCACAACTGACACAAGCATTCCAGGAGCCATGCTTGTATTTGTTGATACTAAAATATTTCCACCTGAGCTTACAGGAAGTAAAGAACTTGTTTGACTGTCACCAGGAGCCTCCTTCACTCCAGACAAAGTCAGCATTCCCTGCATGCCAGTAGCTCCCTTTGAAGTTGTTAGTAGCCCAGTTCCATAATTTAATGACATTGAAGAGGCAAGGCTATTTAAATGCAAACCAATCCCAGTTGGCATACCCACTGACATAGAAGAATGCCCATTATTTCTAAGTGAGCTGTCAGACTTGTCTGAGTTACCCTCAGATGTTTTATAAGAGCAAGATGAAAACTGTCCAACAGATAAAGATTGGGAACTTCTCCTAGCATCTGTACCTGCATCTCTCTTATATACTACAAGTTTCTTGCCATCAAAAATTACAGTTCCCTCACGTGACATTGATGGTGAAGTGTTCTTTTCAGAACCATCATCTGTGGTTACCAATGTTCTTGTTTTAGGCAATAAGTTTGTTGCATTCCATGAGCCATTGGTCAAGTTTCTTCTGCGAGCTTTTGATGCCTCAAAATCTAAGCAGCACCTACGCATGCCTCGTTGTGGTTGATTATCATTCTGTACATGAATTATAATGAGTAATCAGTTTTGGGCCTTGGAATCTTGTATGTAACATGCATAGGCATTTCATGGCTAAATGAATCTATTTTAAAAGCATCAACTTTTCTTACATGATCCTGGATACATAAGTAGAACAAGCGTATATCAAATTGGAAGCAATCAGAACTCCACAATGACATATTTTTTAGAGTACTCTTCAGTTTAAGTAATAATGCATTTATTGACACTGTAAAGACAACATGATAATGTACACTCATTGTAAAGACAACATGATAATGTACACTCACTGTAAGGACAGTCACAAATGAGGACATCTCACAGTGACTGTCCCTTGTGTAATTGCCACTTGAATGTATTGCTATTCAGCCACATTAATGCTTTTCTTCTTCAACAAATGAGGATAGTCACTCTAAAGACAACATGATAATGTACACTCACTGTGAGTGTACATTATCATGTTGTCTTTAGAGTGACTATCCTCATTTGTTGAAGAAGAAAAGCATTAATGTGGCTGAATAGCAATACATTCAAGTGGCAATTACACAAGGGACAGTCACTGTGAGATGTCCTCATTTGTGACTGTCCTTACAGTGAGTGTACATTATCATGTTGTCTTTACAGTGAGTGTCCTCATTTGTTGAAAGAAAAAAGCATTAATGTGGTTCATTAGCAATGTATTAAATAATTTTATTTTTTAATCCACCCACAGGCGTCGCAATTGTGATGGGCACCTGTCGTAATGTGATGCCCTGCAGTTGCAATGTGGTAGAGGCCCAGAATGGGTAAAGGGGCAACATTGCGATGGGAGGGAATCACAATTGTGATGGCTACCCATAGACGTCACAATTTGTGACTAAAAAACTACAACGTCTATGGGTGTCACTATTGTGACACATAGCCATCGCAATTGTGACACATAGCCATCGCAAAATGCCCCCAAATGTATTAGTGATGTGACAAGGCCAAATGTTTGCCACCTCGGCCTCCAAGTCAGACAGCGGGACCACAACACTCCAACACCAAAGGGACAGGTGTCAACCAGTCTCATGATCGCATGTCAGAAATCTCTGACATGCAATCATGCGATAGCCAACCACGGGCCGCCACATAACTGCCAATGGGACCATTGCCTTCCCACCAACGGGCCCCAGCACAAGAAGTAATCGGTCTCATGGTTGCATGTTAAAATTTTTTGACATGCGATCATGCGATAGACAATCATTTTAAAGCCTTTAAAAACCCAGGCCCACCATCAGGTCACAGCTGTGTAGATAGTAAATGTTGACAAAGAGGAAAAAGTGTGAGGTCGAAAACACACAAGGTTTTCGACAAAAGATCGAAAACATCAGGGTTTTCACATTAACATAAAGGTAACCAGGAAACCAAAAACACATAGGGTTTTCATGCAGACCAAAAGGTCAAAAACACAAAGGGTTTTCGACATTCGGGAAAATTCTGAGATTATTTCCTACAGACCTTGAAACTCGAATAACTCCATGGGTTTTGCGAATTAAGAGATGCGATCTGGACTAGAGCTAGGTGACATAATGAAGAACCTATGGCTAAGAGTGCACACCATGAAACATCATAGATTTTCTTCACACACCAAAACATTATGTGTAGGTCAGGCAGGACAACTTAACATAGACTGTAGGGAAAAGGCCATTTTCAAAGAAAAATTGCATTGACTAGAAAATGCCCGAACATCATGATTCCAAAAATTGTTTCCCACCTGGTTGTATTCTTTTAGTTGTAGATTTTGTGGAGAACTATACATTTTCCCCTCAAAAGGATCTCTAGAGTCAATATTATCATTCTGATCAAGTTGCAATATTTGTGCATCTAACCTATAAACATGCATAATATGATTTGGATGAGATAGAAGGTATAGATCAAAATGAATGCATTATCATCAAGGAGGTTCATTTCTATATTAGTGATGATAGGGTTCATGATAGGAGCTACGTGGCTCATTGTTTCAACATGTTTTTCAACAATCTTGTGATTCATGGGATAAATGCTTCACAACATTGGTTATTCATGCAACATGCTAGACACAATGTTAGGTTTGTTTGAAACTTCTTTGAAAGTGGACATGGAAAAGGAGGGCATGATGGAGCAAGAGCATGTGTGAAGCATGCACTCTGACAACATGAACTTCAGGGTATGTACATACATACGTTTGATATTCAACTTGTTTACCTGACTCTAGACTATTTAAAACTTTACATTACATGTATGCATATGCATATATATATATATATATATATATATATATATATATATATATATATATATATATATATATATATATATATATATATATATATATATATATATATATATATATATATATATATATATATACTAAATTGTTAAAAATATCTCTCTCTAGGTAACATGATAGAGAATTCCAAAAAAATTGTTGAATGGTGTCAAAATCATTTCATTGCTCGAGACACAAAATACAACAAACGTTACTTTTGGGAAGTGATAGGTATTTATTTAATTTACTTTTATTTTTCAAACTCAAATTCAAAAAACTATATATAAGTCTGTCACGTGTGTGTGTGTGTGTGTGTATAGCTCATGTGAACTACACAATGTATGAATGTGTATATATTGCATTTCACATTTTTCATGATTTTAAACTGAGATCTATATATAAATCCATCCAATCTAGATATTGATCGATCGAATCCCTACAATTGTCAATCAATTGTTGGAATTAGAAGTTTGCATCAAGTGATGACTACGGGACAACACAAGCCTCCATTGATTCAACTAAGAGATAAATCATGCTTTTGTGAAGATTATCTTAAGAACACAATGAGTCAATGTGTTAATATTGCAAATGGATATGTTTCAAAATGGGATCATAAAGTGTTAATTAGAATGCCTCCTTATGAAGATGATGACAATGTCATAGACATCCATGATCCTATATATTCAGCTAACTATGAACGTGTTTCTGATTTAGTTGTTATAGGTGCGTATTTTTTATTTCTAGGTATATTTGTCATATATATATTATATTCTTAAGGTTTAAATTTAACATTTACTTGTACACATAAATATAAATTGTGCAAGTGATATTTTTCCTGTGGTTGCAGATCCTGAGAATATACAAGGTGTAGATTATTATCTACTAAGATGCACCAAGGAAAAACACAAGTTGCCTAATGAAGTTGTCGATGGTGATGGACAAAAATATCCGACTAGTTCAGTTGTTATTGAAGGCACCTATTATCAACAAGCTAAGATCAACAAAAATGGAATTAAATTTGTTGAATACATGCGTGGAGAGAGAGTTCTACATTATAGTCACTTGGTTATAGCGATGAAATTGTAGTTTGAAACTGTGTCCAAAAAAGGGTCAAGTAAAAACCAAAAGTGGAAGTTTCCTATTGAAGACCATGAAAAACTTTTGGAGATAATAAAGGATAGAGAGGATCCAAACTACATGTATCAGGAGATTTAGGTTGAAGGATTTTAATTTGTGCATACTTAATTTAAATCCTATTTGAAACTTATATGTAGACTTTAAATTTGATTTGAAATTTATGATTAGATTGAATTTATGGATCAAGATTAAACTTGAAATGAATTTTAATTTCTCTCTCTCTCTCTCTCTCTCTCTCTCTCTCTCTCTCTCTCTCTCTCTCTCTCTCCTAAAACTTTCAATTTACTTTATACTTGATTACATTGATTAGATAGGTTTAAACTAAATTTAAAAATGATCCTAGAACTTTCAATTTACTTTCTACTTGAATTTTAATTTCAATTTATTGATTAGATTGATTAGATAAATATTCGATCTAGGTCTATATTTCTATCTTTTGTTTAGATTGATTAGATAGGTCTATATTTAAATAGAATTTAAATTGAAATTAGATTGATTCTTTTTTCAATTGATTAGAATAGATTGATTTCCTGAATTGAATACCTTTCTAGTCTATAAATTTCTATTTATTGATTAGATTGATTAGATAGGTAAATTGAATTTAAATTGATTAGATAGAACTTTCAATTTACTTTCTATTTGATTTTTAGGTCTTAATCTATATCATGTATCAAGTCTTATTAGTTGAATGTTAGGACTTAAGGGGTCCTATTAGGTCATGTTAGGTTTAAAGGGGTCATATTAGGTCTTATTAGTTGAATGTTAGGTCTTAAGGGGTCATGTTAGGTCTTTTTAGGGCTTAAGGGATCATGTTAGGTCTTTTTAGGTCTTAAGGGGTCATGTTAGGTCTTAAGGAGTTAAGGGGTCATGTTAGGTCTTAAGGGCTTAAGGAGTCATGTGTTAGGGCTTAAGGGGTCGTTTTAGGTCTTAAGAGGTCTTATTAGGTCATGTATTAGGTCATATTAGGTCAAGTTAGGTCATGTTAGGTCATGCTAGGTCATATTAGGTCTTATTAGGTCATGTTCGGTCATGTTCAGTCCTTAAGGGCTCATGTGAGGTCAAATTAGGTCTTAAGGGATTATTTTAGGTCTTAAGAGGTCATGTTAGGTCTTATTAGGTCATATTAGGTCTTTTAGGTCTGATAAGGTCTTAAGGGGTCATGTTAGGTCATGTTAGGTCATGTTAGGGCTTAAGGGGTCATGTTCGGTCTTATTAGATCATATTAAGTCTTTTTAGGTCTTATTAGGTCTTTTAGGTCATATTAGGTCTTAAGGGGTCATGTTAGGTCTTATTAGATCATATTAGGTCTTTTTAGGACTTATTAGGTCATCTTAGGTCATATTAGGTCTTATGGGGTCATATTAGGTCATGTTAGGTCTTAAGGGGTCATGTTAGGTCATATTAGGTCATATTAGGTCATGTTAGGTCTTAAGGGGTCATATTAGGTCATGTTAGGTCATATTAGGTCATATTAGGTCTTGTTAGGTCATATTAGGTCATATTAGGTCATGTTAGGGCTTAAGGGGTAATGTTAGGTCTTAAGGGGTCTTATTAGGTCATGTTAGGTCATATTAGGTCATATTAGGTCTTAAGGAGTCATATTAGGTCATATTAGGTCATGTGAGGTCATATTGTTAGGTCATATTAGGTCATGTTAGGGCTTAAGGTGTCATTTAGGGCTCAAGCGGTCATGTTAGGTCATATTAGATCATATTAGGTCATGTTAGGTCTTAAGTGGTCTTATTAGGTCATATTAGGTCATATTAGGTCTTGTTAGGTCATATTAGGTCATGTTAGGTCATGTTAGGTCATGTTAGGGCTTAAGGGGTCATGTTAGGTCTTAAGAGGTCATGTTAGGTCATATTAGGTCATATTAGATCATATTGTGTGCTAAAATTTTGCCACACTTCTATGAATCCTTACATGCAAGAAAACTCAAGAATGAGCCCTCACAAATCGATCCATAGCTCCCTAGGCATGGAGTGCAAGGGTTTTTAAGAATGCTCTCAGCTAGAGATATTAAGCCTATAACCTTGCTAGTAAACCATGCAATGGGAGATTCAAGGAAGACAAGGGAAAGAATGCCAATATCTCCAATGAAGCCAAATGTATGCAATGCAAAGCAAATCTATATGACAATGCAAGTTAATCTATTGCATAAAAGGAAATCTAAGCTAAGAATGAAGCTATGAAAATGCAAATACTATGCATGAAAATGAAATCTAACTATGAAGCAAGAAAGCCATGATGATGCAAGAATGAAGACAAGAAGATAGAGTGTTGATGAAGATCCAAGATGAATGCCAACAATGCTCCAAATCTTCAAACCCTCGATGCAAGAATATCTCCAAAAGCTCCAAGATGACCTAGAAAACCTGTAGCATAACAATAGCATAAAAATTGTGTGTGCAAATGAGGAAGAGAGCTCTTCTTTTATAGGAGGTGAAAAATCAATGGACCATGGAGATTAAGAGGCAAAAGATTTAATCAATGGTGGAGAAAAAAAAGAAGCTTGATCCTTGTGCACAAATATCCTCCAATAGGAAAATTAGAAGCATTTACTTTATGTTGAGCATTTAATTTATGTCCATGTGAGACAAAAAGTGTTTTTCTTTTATTTTTTATTTTATTTTTCTTTATAAATAAGAATTAAATGCTTTATTTGTGCAACTTAGGATAAGAAGAAAAGTGGGGCTTTTTATTTAATAAAAGGGGAGGAAATTCCTTTTAATTAAATAAAGACTTAGGATAAGATGGTTAGCCCATAGAAAATAATCAAATAAATGATAGGACTAGGATTTGATCAAGAACAAGCAATTGATGATTTAGCAAAAGGGGCTAATAGTCTAGGTGACCATTTTTGGGTGTATACATTTGCCCCTCTTTGACTAATGTGTGATCGATTTGGGAACACATGTAGTCAAAGAATAGATCAGCAAGAGATAGCCAAGTAGGCAAGAGACAGCGATCTGACTCCAAAGAATGAAGTATAGAGAGATAGCAAATCCTGCATGGTCAGCCTGGTAGCGACAGTACTGAACACTTAGGAAAGAGATAGCCAATAAGATATGATGTGTCTGCCCCCTCGGGATCAAAAGTGAAATCCGGGTAGAGGGAATGTAGAAGCAAGAGAGACATGATCAAATCACTAGAAATCATAATCAAAGAAAGAGAATAGAATAACCATCAAGCAGTGAAGATATGCCCCACACATGGGACACGGGGCACGAACCTATCGGTCCCTCAACCCGTAAACACCACAGAGAGAGGAGTTGAACTTGGGATTTGAAAGTGAATGAAAGACTAGAAGTTTGAAAGAGATGGGGATGAAGAGGTGAAGAATGCCCCAGTGAAGATCGAAGGATCAAGCCTCAAAAGGTCAGCCAACTACGCGAAAGAAGTAGAAAGATGATTTGGGTGATCAAGGATTTTGGTTTGGATCCCGAAATGAAAGGAAAAGGATGTGATATGAAAGACAAGAAGTGAAAGACATGAGCAGGAAGAAGCAAAAGGCAAGTGCAGTTGATTAACAAGTCCATGAAAGATGAAAAGAGAGCTCTCTCTATATGCAAGATGCAAAACTAACTAACATGAACTTAAGAATGAAAGCTACATGAAAAGTGGTTTACTTGCAAGGTTACAAAGCCAATAGACATCTAATAATCATCATTGAGCATTATGCTAGCATCACAAGATCATACAATACACACTAGCATGAATATGATCTATATCAGATAGAAATTTGGGAATCCCACCTAAGCATCAAAGACATGTAGGTCAAGATGACTAGTGCAGTGAGATTACCTAAGTTTGATATAGCAAGATTATGCTCGCATCGAGACACAAGAAAGTCAAGATGACTATAAGCATGCACTTCCAAAATAGTCAAGGATAATACCTTCTAGGTCCATAGTGTCAAGTAAGACCAGCATAAATGCTCATGACAGTGAGGACCAACAAAATATACCCACAAGAAGATAAAGAAATAAAACATGTTCTTATACCCCCAGTCTTCTAGCTATGCATCATCAAAAACTTCTCAGGGAGAGACCTCTTAGCAAATAAATCATCATAGATAGCATGCAAATAAATAAAGTCAAACAAATCTCAGTGAGTGAAGTGCATGTGTGTAGGTCATAGAGTCAAACTTTGAGTATCACATCTACCAGTGAGAAATATTGCATCATCCAAGATGGCGGGAAGGATATCTGATAAGTGTTAAGAAACACTTGATGCTAGGGTAGTGTTGAAAAACATAGTTGAGGTGGTGTTGAAAAAAACCATTTATAAGGTGCCTAAGAAACCCAGATGCACAAAGAGACCCAAGATAAGCTGAAAACAACGGATGCCCCCTAGACTAAGACAAGAGTCAATTCTAGGCTAAGAGAGGCAAAGAGAGAAGTGGAGCAAAGGAGCGCCATGCAAGACTGATAGACATAAGTGTAGAGGGTCTCAAGTAGCGCCTGTTTCCAGATTTTCACCACTTGATAGATTTTTTTGCAATTTTTTCAGGACTTTTTATTATTTTTTTGTATTTTTGCTACCAAGGCGCCTGTTTCCAGGTTTTCACCAAGGCATTTTTTCAATTTTGTTTTTAATTTTTTTTAATTTTTTTATTTTTTTGGGTGAGACATCAAAGCGCCTATTGCTAGGTTTTCACTAGGATGCTCTTTTTTTTTCAATACTTTTTATGCTTTTTAGGATTTTTTTAGCATCATATATGAATTTTTTTGGAATTTTTTCAGGATCATAAAATATGTACAAAGGATACCCCAGATAGAAATGGGCATCAAGAATTTGCTTCCTCTGATGTAGAGAACTGATAGGCCCCAGGCCCAAATGCTGCAACTATGACGATAGGAGGTCTCAACCAGTTTGACCAATAATAACCAGCCCTAAGCAATGTCTGAGCTAGCGAAGGATCGTTAGAATATGATCCACATATGCCATCGTGGATTTCAGTTAGCACTTTTTCTGACTCCTCTATTTCTAGACACTTAAGGAGAGTTCTATCTAGACCTTTCCTATACAAGTCACCAGAGACAAAGGCAAAGTGTAAGGGATGGCAGAAGGAATGGCGTGGTGGATTTGCAAGAGGAATATGAGGTGGAAGATATGAAAAGATGGTAGGATTGTAAGATTTGTGAGCAGGATAGCGTAATTCATCCACCAGGAACTTGAAGTGAAATTTATGCTTTTTCATTTGTAAGATGGATGTTGAAGTAACCAAGGCATTACCAACTTTGTTCTTAGCTCTAGGAATAGGTTGAAATATAACAGATATGAGATCATGCTTGAAGTAGTGCACCATTTTTTTGTAGAGAATCAGCTTGTCATCTTTTATTTGAGAATCATTATTTTTGAGCAGATTTTTATTTTTACTTTTCTTAGGTGCGGATACCACCACAATGTGGTTTTTGCCATCTAACCATTGCTCTTTTCTTTTGACTTGATGGCTGTGATGTTTGATTGTTGATTCAATCTTTTTTGTTGCTAGTTCACTAGTGGAAGAAGTAACAGGTATTAATGCAAGATGAAATGAAGTGACCGGTTCAATAGCATTTATGTGAGGGGTGTCATCTCTAGTAACAAGAGAGGTTGAGCCTATAGGGTAAGCTCCAAAAGTAGCTAGATCTAGACTTGTCATAGAAGAACCAGCATGGTCCACTAAGGCAATACGAGGAACAAACTCATCAGACCCCACACAAGACCCATCAACCACATCGAGATGGTTACTACAAGAATGAACCATATCAACATCCATATCATCAGTAGATATACATTTTTCTCCCCAAAGAAGTGAAGTAGAGGGAAGATCATCTCCCATGTGAGCCATAGTGTGTATTGGTGACTCATCTATATCTGTGTCTGAATTACTGAGCATGGGAGTATTTCGGGCATCTTCTCTATAGATCCACTCGTGAATAGCTTGTTCTTCTCTTTTAGCTTCAAGGATCACCATAGAAGAAGTGGAAGGTTTCCCATATGACCTAGGAGAAATAGGTATAGAAGCAAAGGAATCTAGTTTATATTCACCCATACCAAGGCTCATCATCTTAAATGATTTCTCAGCAGCAACTAGAGATGTACTAGGATCATCAGTAGGTTCATTGTGAGGAACAAATTTTTTAGTAGCAGCAAGAGCATTAATAGCAATAGTATGGTCTCCAAGAATCACAATTTTAGTACCATCGTATGGAAATTTGACACACTGATGATAAGTGGAAGGAACAGCCTGCATGTCATGGATCCAAGGATGACCCAAAAGAATGTTATATGGGAGTGGAACGTCCAATACTTGGAAGTTAATATCTTTTGTGATAGGGCCCACTCGGAAAGGCAATGTGACAAGACCTTTGGAAGATCTTTCCACTTCATCATATGCTTTTATAGTAATCTTCTTCTTAGAATCCATAGCAAATTTTGACAAACCCAACTATTGTATGACATTGAAAGAAACAATATTTAACCCTGCACCATTATCTATCAGGACTCGGCAGACTCGGGTATTGTAGACTAGAATGTCAATGTGTAAAGCTAGATTATGCGGGTGAGCAATAGATATGTCATCTTCTATAGAAAAGGAGAGAGATAGTGGAGATGAAATGTGGTTGACCATAGCCTGAAATTGATCTGGATCAATGTCATTAGGAACACATGTTGTTCGTAGAGCCTTATCAAGAATCTCTCTATGCGAAGGGGATAACCGAAGCAACTCAAGGATTGATATCTGAGCTAGTGTCTTGTGCAAATGTTGGACAAGATCATAGCTAGGGGTGGCTGAAGGAGCCACTTGTTTGGAAGGCAAAGCTTGCTTGGGATCTTGCATAGTTTTAAGGACAATCTTGGCTTTCCCCCTAGTAACACCATTCAGTGTCTCACTTCGAGAAGATGAACTACCACATGTTTGCAAGACCAACTTTGGCTTACCATGATTGGCTTTATTATCATCTTGAGACCTCATCATAAGAACACTCTCAATAGGCTCTACCATGTTGATCACAGGTGTATCAGAAGGATATGTATAATTGATCTTAGCATCATGATTCTTCTTATGTGCTTGAGAGGTTTCCCCCTTATCATGCTTAGGTAGAGGATCTTTGAAAGCTGTGTGATCATAATTTTTAGTTAAGCCATCAGTGGAGATTGTGTCGTTCTCAATAAGATCCTGAATATCATCCTTAAGCCTAAAATAATTGTTTGTTGGATGTCCCTTGTTTTTGTGATAATGGCAGTAATGATCCTCTCTCCACCAATCAGGCTTATTTATCAGATCCCAGTTACCAGGTTTATCAGGAAGTGTAAGATATCCATTGTCAACCAAAGTCTTGAGGATTACATCATAAGGTTCTACCAACTTGGTATAGACTCACTTTCGAAATGACTTCTTAGGCTTATCTGCATATTGAGGTTTAGGAGCACTATGAGCATTGGCATCTTCTTGTTGTTTTGCTGCATACATAGCATTGGAAAGATTGAAAGAAAGCTCTTTAACTTTAGGAGCATCAAAAACCCCATCATTAACAACATACTTGTTCTTATTCCAAGGTTTTTTCTTGTCTTTACCATTGCCTTTAGCATCTTTATTAATAACAATATCCCCTTTTCTTATAGCTACATCCTCAATCCGATATGCACTTTCAATGATGTCATGGAAGGAGGAGAACAGTTGCTTCCTTAGATCATAAAATAGCTCAGGCACAAGTGTGTTGATGAAAATGTCAATCTTTTCTCTTTCGGGTAGCTGATGAGGATATCGAGAATACAATGACCTCCAACGTTGTAAGTTGCAAATGGCTCACCTTGATGTTGTCTTAGATTACCAAGATCTATCATAGTGATAGGTTGTTGGATGTTGTAAGAGTACTACTGGGTAAATCTCTGAGCCAACTCATCAAAATTCTTAAGAGGTGGTGTCAATTTTGCAAACCATTCTAAAGCTTGGCCTCTTAAGCTTCGAGGGAATAAGCGTAGAAGATATGTGTCTTCATGAAGAAAGTCCATACTAAGAGCATAAAAATGACACACATGGTCATGAGGGTCACCATTTCCATCATACTTATCATATTTAGGAACCTCAATATCCTTAGGAAACGGGACCATGTATAGATCTTTATCAAAAGGAAGAGCACAAATTGATTCTACAAAAGAGACCTTTGGAGGCTCTCTTTCTAATGCCATTTGACTAAGGCATTGATTTGTCCAACGTAATTCTTCTTGAAGAACTTCCAACTCAGTTGGTACTCTTTGTTGGACAATTTGTCTGACATCATAGCCGGGAGGAAGCTTGTATCCTCTAGAAGTCATATATTGAAAGTACTGATCACCGTTATGGTCTAAAAGCTTATGCATCATTCATTGAGAGACCACATCTTGTTCAAATCTCATAAAATCCTCACTAAAAATCTCATCATCAGCCTTTGCCTCATGTTGAGAGGGAGGAGGTCTAGGAGGTGAAGAAGGCATACCAAAAGTGGGTCTTGGAGGAGATCTTGGTGGCATGTTGTTGCCATTGTTTCCATTGAAAAGAGATCTATGCTCAGGATTACTAGTCTCAGGTTGCTCATGAAATGTCCCTCTATAAGCCATGCACCTAGCAGCATCCATCCTTTGTTGATTTTGTTCTTTTTCTAAGCGTGCTTGGTTATCCTTACGCTCAAAGTGTTCTTGCAAGAGTTGAAATTTTTCTTGTTCCGTCAAAGTGAGTGAGACACTATCTGTGTTTTTGGGGGTCTTGAATGCGGAAAAGAGGAAACCTCCTTTGTACCACAGGGTAGCCTTAGAATCCTCAGATTGATCAGAACTAGAACTATTTTTTCTAATGGGGGCTCATGAGCATCTAGTTGGAGAAGGTAACTGTGTATAATTGAACGGAGGATGACTCTCCTGCTCAAATTGAGACCGAGTTGTAACCAAAATGAAAAGAGATGTTGATTGACTAATAGAATGAGACAAAGTTTCTCAGATTTGAGATAAGAAAAGCTAATAAAGATCACTTGTCAAAGTAGAACAATAGAGAGATGGCTCATCAAAATTGTTCAAGAACTTACAACAATCAATTGACTAAAGCCGAGTAGCGAGCAAGAAGCTCAATAAGCAAGTAGCTAGAGAGGTAACCGTGATGTGACAAGTGATCAAGAGTAGCATTTGTTAAGCTCAAATCCAAAGTTTTAGCTCATTTGTTTCAGTCTAAAACAAGTCTAAGCATGTAGATAATAGACTAGCTTCAAGTAAGAATAGAAAAAGACACTCTACGACTGATTAAAATGCAAGTTTAGCAGCTCCAGATTGCAACAGCAACAAGACAGTAAAAAAGGTTCTGGGTGACACTATTGCAGAGTCATACAACTCTATGACCAATGAACATAAAAATCTTAGTTTTGAAGCATTTTAAAATATCAAGTAAGTATATCAATAGATTTTTATCATGGATCAAGCACATAAGACAGCAATCAAGGAGTTCAAGCAAGCAATTGTCTTCAAACAATGAGCAAGGGGCAAAGCAACCTTGCACATGAACAACAATAGTGACTTAGTATATCTACTCCTTAAAGATTCTACTTGTGTCTGTTCTTGAAAATGTTTTAGTAGGCACTTAGAACACAACAACACCTATCAAGCTATCTACAAGGATATACATAGCTTGGCTAAAGGGAGTCCTCGATATACGTAAGGTACGTGAGGCCCAAATCCGTAGATGAGAAGAATCCAAAATCACACAGCCAGGGGGAGATGGTAACCCAAACCTCCTCCTTCACTTCTCAAAGGTATAAAGTTCTTTGAGGCTTAGCTAAGAGTGATATCTAACTCAATTTTCAAGAGAGGTGTCTTTCGATTCACCACCCGCTATTTATACTCCACCGGAACACAGGAGTTAAGGTCATCCCTTGAGGTGGTGTGTCCCCAAGCAAGCCTTCTAAAATAAAAGCTAAGTAATTCACTATCAAAAGTATTTAGAGCACTAAAGGTGGAACACTTAACTCTTCAATTAAATGCAAAGTGAGTTCAAAAGTGGGACACTTAACCCTTCAAGTGAATGCGAAGCGAGTCCAAAAGTGGAACATTTAACCCTTCAAGAGAATGTGAAGCAAGTCCAAAAGTGGAACATTTAACTCTTCACACCAACTCAAAGTGAGTCCAAAAGTGGAACATTTAACTCCTCACATCAACTCAAAGTGAGCCCAAAATTGGAACATTTAACTCCTCATATCAACTCAAAGTGAGTCCACACCTTAGAAAACAAGTGAGTTCCAAAAAGCACAAAAGGGTTGCCTAGTGGAGCAATTAATGCTTCTTTCCTGTAGACCCCTCCCCTTTAATGTAGCGCTGATCTTGCAACTACGGGGTGGAAATGAGGGGTTGGCAGATTAGCGAGTCCAATAACCCAAGATAGCAATCTAGATCAATCACAAGTAATCTAAAGTTGCTTATGAATACTACTCACAAATGACAAAGGGTTGAATCAATGGAATATTTAACTTTCCAAGCAAACATAGAGTGAGTCAACAAAGTGGTGCATTTAACTCCCTATGTAAACAAGGAATGAATCCATGCCCTCAATCACTTAATGAGATATTTGATATTGGAACCAAGAATTGCTTAAGGTTTAAACACAAGCATTCACTTACACAAACTTGTATGAAAGCAAATCTATGTTCATTCATTTCCCATTAAGAGCATCAATTGAAATGTGTTCTATGAAAGCATGTAAACACTCAAGCCAAACACATGAGAGGTTCGATTTTAATCCCAAGATCCAAATGTTGTAGAGATGGAACAAAGTACCTCAAGTCCAATGCTTTGTTTTAAGCATGTTCCATGAAAGGAAGAGCACCTTCAAATGAACAAGACAAGAAAATAAGCAAACAAGATATGCAATGTATATCCAATTTATGCAAATCCTAGGGTTAGATCTGAAAATCAATTGTTAAGAGCAATGATAACCAGAAAATAATCCAAATGATAACTCATATCATGCAATGAACAATGAAAAATAAGTGCATTCCCATCACAAATTTTATTTTTTTTTGCATTTAACCTAGTCAAAAAAATCTGATTGTTACCACATGAATTCGGACCCTAAACTCAAAATCCAAAAAAGAGACCTCAGTCAAAAAATAGAGAGCTTTCTAAAAATGTAAAAATTTTAGAAAAATCTCTTCATTTGTGCCCTAGAGACCCATTTTACCAAAATAGACTAGTTTTTATAAATTTACCAAATGAGCTATGATATGATCTCTAAATTAAAAACACAGTGAATGTACCCCCCATAGAATTTTAAGACCTTTCCAGAAATGTAAAATTTTTTGAAAAATATACTGATTTGCACCAAAAATTGATTTTTTATGAAAAATAAAGGAAAAATCATAAAAAATACAAATTAGCTCCAAAAAAATTGAAAATGTTTTTGAGCCTTTCTGATATGTCGCCAACCCGAAAAAAAAATTTCAGACCAAACTACTAAGCCATTTGGGAGATATGATCAAATCTTTCAAATCTAGGGTTTTTCATCTCCAAACAAATCTGCACAAGGGTTAGCTTCAAAAATAATTAAAATTAGCATGTAAAAAGTGGGTTGCCCCACGGTGGGTGCCAAAAGTGTGTGCTAAAATATTGTCACACTTCTATGAATCCTTACATGCAAGAAAACTCAAGAATGAGCCCTCACAAATCGATCCATAGCTCCCTAGGCATGGAGTGCAAGGGTTTTTAAGAATGCTCTTAGCTAGAGCTATTAAGCCTATAACCTTGCTAGTAAACCATGCAATGGGAGATTCAAGGAAGACAAGGGCAAGAATTCCAATATCTCCAATGAAGCCAAATGTATGCAATGCAAAGCAAATCTATATGACAATGCAAGTTAATCTATTGCATAAAAAGAAATCTAAGCTAAGAATGAAGCTATGAAAATGCAAATACTATGCATGAAAATGAAATCTAACTATGAAGAAAGAAAGCCATGATGATGCAAGAATGAAGACAAGAAGATAGAGTGTTGATGAAGATCCAAGATGAATGCCAACAATGCTCCAAATCTTCAAACCCTAGATGCAAGAATATCTCCAAAAGCTCCAAGATGACCTAGAAAACTTGTAGCATAACAATAGCATAAAAATTGTGTGTGCAAATGAGGAAGAGAGCTCTTCTTTTATAGGAGGTGAAAAATCAATGGACCATGGAGATTAAGAGGCAAAAGATTTAATCAACGGTGGAGAAAAAAAAGAAGCTTGATCCTTGTGCACAAATATCCTCCAATAGGAAAATTAGAAGCATTTACTTTATGTTGAGCATTTACTTTATGTCCATGTGAGACAAAAAGTGTTTTTCTTTTATTTTTCTTTATAAATAAGAATTAAATGCTTTATTTGTGCAACTTAGGATAAGAAGAAAAGTGGGGCTTTTTATTTAATAAAAAGGGAGGAAATTCCTTTTAATTAAATAAAGACTTAGGATAAGATGGTTAGCCCATAGAAAATAATCAAATAAATGATAGGACTAGGATTTGATCAAGAATAAGCAATTGATGATTTAGCAAAAGGGTCTAATAGTCTAGGTGACCATTTTTGGGTGTATATACATATTAGGTCATGTTAGGGCTTAAGGGGTAATGTTAGGTCTTTTTAGGTCTTAATGGATCATGTTAGGTCTTAAGGGGTCATATTAGGTCATGTGAGGTCATATTAGGTCTTAAGAGCTTAAGCAGTCATATTAGGTACTGTTAGGTCATGTGAAGTCTTAAGGGATCATGTTAGGGCTTAAGGGGTCATGTTAGGTCTTATTAGATCATATTAGGTCTTTTTAAGTCTTATTAGGTCTTTTACATCATATTAGGTCTTAAGGGGTCATATTAGGTCATATTAGGTCATGTGAGGTCATATTAGGTCTTGTTAGGTCTTGTTAAGTCATATTAGGTCATGTTAGATCATGTTAGGGCTTAAGGGGTCATGTTAGGGCTTAAGGGGTCTTATTAGGTCATGTTAGGTCATATTAGATCATATTAGGTCATATTAGGTCTTAAGGGGTCCTGTTAGGTCTTATTAGACCATATTAGGTCTTTTTAGGCCTTATTATGTCATATTAGGTCATCTTAGGTCTTATGTGGTCATATTAGGTCATGTTAGGTCATATTAGGTCATATTAGGTATTAAGGGGTCATGTTAGGTCTTATTAGATCATATTAGGTTTTTATAGGCCTTATTAGGTCATATTAGGTCTTATGTGGTCATATTAGGTCATATTAGGTCATGTTAGGGCTTAAGGGTCATGTTAGGTCTTATTAGATCATATTAGGTCTTTTTAGGTCTTATTAGTTCTTTTAGGTCATATTAGGTCTTAAGAGGTCATATTAGGTCATGTTAGGTCATATTAGGTCATATTAGGTCATATTAGGTCTTGTTAGGTCATATTAGGTCATGTTAGGTCATGTTAGGGCTTAAGGGGTCATGTTACATCTTAAGGGATCTTATTAGGTCATGTTAGGTCAGATTAGGTCATATTAGTTCTTGTTAGGTCATATTAGGTCATGTTAGGGCTTAAGGGGTCATGTTAGGTCTTAAGGGGTCTTATTCTAGGTCATGTGAGGTCATGTTATGGCTTAAGGGGTCATGTTAGTTCTTAAGGGGTCTTATTAGGTCATGTGAGGTCATATTAGGTCTTGTTAGGTCTTATTAGGGATCACATTAGGTCATATTAGGTCATGTTAGGTCTTATTAGGTCATGTTAGGTCTTCAAGGGTCCTATTAGGTCTTAAGGGGTCCTATTAGGTCATGTGAGGTCATATTAGGTCTTGTTAGGTAATGTTGGGGCTTAAGGGGTCATGTTAGGGATTAAGGGGTCATGTTAGGTCTTATTAAATCATATTAGGTCATATTAGGTCATGTTAAGGCTTAAGGGGTCATGTTAGGTCATATTAGATCATATTAGGTCATGTTAGGGCTTAAGGGGTCATGTTAGGTCTTTTTAGGTTTTAAGGGGTCATGCTAGGTCTTAAGTAGTCTTTTTAGGTCATGTGAGGTCATATTAGGTCTTGTTAGGTCTTATTAGGTCTTGTTAGGTCATATTACGTCATGTTCGGCTCATGTTAGGCCTTAAGGGGTCATGTTAGGTCTTAAGTGGTCATGTTAGGTCATATTAGGTCATGTTAAGGCTTAAGGGGTCATGTTAGGACTTAAGGGGCCATGTTAGGTCATATTAGATCATATTAGGTCATGTTAGGGCTTAAGGGGTCATGTTAGGTCTTTTTAGGTCCTAAGGGGTCCTATTAGGTGATGTGAGGTCATATTAGGTCTTGTCAGGTCATGTTAGGGCTTAAGGGGTCATGTTAGGGCTTAAGGGGTCATCCTAGGTCTTATTAGATCATATTAGGTCATATTAGGTCATGTTAGGGCTTAAGGGGTCATGTTAGGTCATATTAGATCATATTAGGTCATGTTAGGGCTTAAGGGGTCGTGTTAGGTCTTTTTAAGTCTTAAGGGGTCATATTAGGTCTTAAGGGGTCTTATTAGATCATGTGAGGTCATATTAGGTCTTGTTAGGTCTTATTAGGTCTTGTTAGGTCATATTAGGTCATGTTAAGTCATGTTAGGGCTTAAGGAATCATGTTAGGTCTTAAGGTCTCATGTTAGTTCCTATTAGGTCATATTAGGTCATATTAGGTAATGTTAGGTCATGTTAGGGCTTAAGGGGTCATATTAGGTCATATTAGATCATATTAGGTCATGTTAAGGCTTAAGGGGTCATGTTAGGTCTTTTTAGGTCTGAAGGGGTCTTGTTAGGTCTTAAGGGGTCTTATTAGGTCATGTGAGGTCATATTAGGTCTTGTTAGGTCTTATTAGGTCTTCTTAGGTCATATTAGGTCATGTTGGGTGATGTTAGGGTTTAAGGGGTCATGTTAGGTCTTAAGGGGTTATGTTAGGTCATATTAGGTCATATTAGGTCATGTTAGGGCTTAAGGGGTCATGTTAGGTCTTTTTAGGTCTTAAGAGCTCATGTTAGGTCTTGAGGGGTCTTATTAGGTCATGTGAGGTCATATTAGGTCTTGTTAGGTCTTATTAGGTCTTGTTAGGTCATATTAGGTCATGTTAGGCCATGTTAGGGCTTAAGGGTTCATGTTAGGGCTTAAATGGTCATGTTAGGTCTTATTAGATCATGTTAGGACTGAAGGGGTCATGTTAGGTACTGTTAGGTCATGTTAGGGCTTAAGGGGTTATGTTAGATCATATTAGGTGTTGTTAGCTCTTATTAGGTCTTGTTAGGTCATATTAGGTCATGTTAGGTCTTATTAGATCATGTTAGGGCTTAAGGGGTCATGTTAGGACTTAAGGGGTCATGTTAGGTCATATTAGGTTTTGTTAGGTCCTATGAGGTCTTGTTAGGTAATGTTAGGGTTTAAGGGGTCATTCTAGGGCTTGAGGGGTCATGTTAGGGTTTAAGGGGTCATGTTAGATCTTTTTAGGTCTTGAGGGCTCATATTAGGTACTATTAGGTCATGTTAGGGCTTAAGGGGTTATGGTAGGTCATATTAGGTCTTGTTAGGTCTTATTAGGTCTTGTTAGGTCATATTAGGTCATGTTAGGTCATGTTAGGGCTTAAGGGGTCATGTTAGGGCTTAAGAGGTCATGTTAGGTCTTATTAGATCATTATAGGGCTTAAGTGGTCATGTTAGGGCTTAAGGGTTCATGTTAGCTCTTTTTAGGTCTTAAAGGGTCATGTTAGGTACTTAAGGGTTTAAGGTGTCATGTTAGGTACTGTTAGGTCATGTTAGGGCTTAAGGGGTCATGTTAGGGATTAAGGGTCATGTTAGGTCTTTTTAGGTCTTAAGTGGTTATGTTAGGTACTTAAGGGCTTAAGGGGTCATGTTAGGTCTTTTTAGGTCTTAAGGGGTCATGCTAGGTACTTACGGGATTAAGGGGTCATGTTAGGGCTTAAGGGGTCATGTTAGGTCTTTTTAAGTCTTAAGGGGTCATGTTAGGTACTTAAGGGCTTAAGGGATCATGTTAGGGCTTAAGGGGTCATGCTAGGTCCTTAAGGGCTTAAGGGGTCATGTTAGGTCTTTTTAGGTCTTAAGGGGTCATGTTTGGTACTTAAGGGCTTAAGGGGTCATGTTAGGTCTTTTTAGGTCTTAAGGGGTCATATTAGGTACTTAAGGGCTTAATGGGTCATGTTAGGGCTTAAGGAGTCATGTTAGGTCTTTTTAGGTCTTAAGGGGTCATGTTAAGTACTTAAGGGCTTAAGGGGTCTTATTAGGTCATGTTAGGTCTTAAGGGCTTAAGGGGTCATGTTAGAGGTCTTAAGGGGTCTTAAGGGATCCTATCAGGTGATGTTAGGTCTTAAGGATATATATTAAATAAATTGATTATATTGATTCTACCTATAGATTGACTTTCTAAGATTGATTAAAGATTGAATATTGAAATTAAAGATTAATTTTAAAGTTAGATTTTAAAGATTGATTTAAACTTTCAATTCATTAAAGATTTTTCAGTAAGATTGATTAACTAGTTTTCAATTAATTGATCTAGATAGGGCTTAAGGGTGCATAATAGGGCTTAAGGGGTCTTATTAAATAAATTGATTATATTGATTCTACCTATAGATTGAATTTCTAAGATTGATTAAAGATTGAACATTGAAATTAAAGATTAATTTTAAAGTTAGATTTTAAAGATTCATTTAAACTTTCGATTGATTACAGATTTT